>CATIWO010250991.1:0-20196 GCA_949673435.1 Macaranga tanarius | reverse complement strand
CCTTTGAATTTTCATGTTTTGTTGTTGTATTAAGTTTCTATTTTTTATTTTGTTTTATTGAACCTTTAAATATAATTTAAATGTTTTTATTTTTTCTGATATATTATTGATAGATATAAGTATATATTGTTAATCTTTTTTATTAAAATTAAATATATATATTTTGCACAAATTTATTATAAAGAATTAATATATAATATTATGTTAGTTTTATAATAGAGTCATATTTTGCAATTAAACTTGCACTATTAGAATGAATTTTAATAAAGTGTCATCATCTAAATTTGAGAAAATTCAAAGAAAAATGGACTTCCAAAGAACTACTTTCTAAATTAATTAATTATGTTTTCTAGCTATTTATTTTTAAAAATTGAAACTCGAATTATGTAAGGAAACTGTGTTATGTTTTAATATAGCATTACCTCTAGTTTGTTTTGAAGATTAAAGTTATATATATATATATATATATATATATATATATATTATTCCATTTACAGTATAAGAAGGTATAAGTACTAGCTATTAGCAAGTTATGCCAACTCAATAGCTAGCAGAGTAGGTGTGACACCTAATTATAAATTTCTGAAAGTTGAAAATTTTGTATTTAGTGATTCATTAGTGTTGGTTAAAATCTTCATCCTTTTCTTTCAATTTTAGGCTTTAGGAAGCCTAAAAAGATTTGCGTATCAGTTGATTTGTGTATATATATATATTTTGTTCTTGAGTTTGTTGGTTTAGTGATTTCTGTATATATCATTTTTTGTATCTGTATGTCCTAAATGAGCTTTATAATGAGTCTTTATGAACAAGATGCAAGCTGTTCTCGAGTTTGGCTCGAGCTCATTTCAATATAAACAAGTTGAGCTCAAGTTAAGATTGAGTTGTCATTTTGAAAAGTTCACTAAACTCGATCCAAGCTTGAACTTTCTTTTTTTGACCAAGCTGAGCCTAAACTTTTCAAAACTCAGTTGGGTTTAATTAGACCTCTGCAAATACTTTATTCCTAGTCTTCTTCTTAGTTGTACATAGGAAAAAACTTTGATTTGATTTAGCTATTATAACACTATTATGAAATTTTCTAAAAATAATTTTAATTTGTGCAATTATTTAGGATTTAATATAATATACAATTTGACCACAATTAAAAAGTACACAAGCGGTCTCTGAGATGACACTATTCTAAAGTTGACTGTAATATTCTGCTCTAGAGGTTAACCAACTTATAATAATTAATAGGATTAGAAAATAAGTTTTGAGGACCTATTAGGTTATAAGGAGAAACTAGAAGGACTGAATGGTTATTTTTTTTAAAAAAAAATATTGTAACTTTCCCTCAAACCAAAGTAACCTACAGCAAAGAACTCATGCATGTTTTTTTTTCTTTCCTTTCTTTTCTTTTCTTTCTTTCTTCTTCATTCTCTACTGAAGTTTTCCTAGCAAAACAACTTCCATTTTTTTTTTCTCAAGCTTTCATTTATCAATTTCAATTTCTCCTTAATCTTCTCATTTTCATTTCAAGCTTGTATTGAGTTATAAATATTTTTAGGTAAGTAAATTTATTTATTTTTTATTAGAATTTAATGTTTTGATAGTTTGCTTAAGTTAAAGGCTGTAGTTAGGCTTGAATAGAAATTTTGTATGTATATATTTCTTTAGGGAGTTGTGTTGGTGATGAAATATGGTGAAAATGTGCAAAAATAGAGAAAAATAGGGCATGTTGATGCTGCAGATAGATCAAGCGACACCTTAGCATTAAGGAGTCACCTCTGTATGCTAAGGCAGTGCCTGAGCACTAAGGAGGTGCCTCAGTGAGTTGAGGTGGCACCTCAGTGTATTGAGGAGGCACTTCAGTGGCTGTTTAATGCCTCAAGACCCCATCGGAAGCTTTTTCGGACTATTTTTAGGGCGATACACTATACGATCATAGCATATAACCTTAGTATATATATAAATGTTAAAGTATATAAAGTATTTTCTATGATATAAATGATGTTTCCTTACAAATATTTTTTATTAAATATTATCTTATTATTATTGTTTTATAAATTACATAGCTTATGTAACAGAAATTGGGAACATATCGCAATATGTTTGTGATTGATATAGCTAAAGCAATTTAAAGTAAGAATATATTTATTATTATTATTATTATATACAATGATTATGTATCAGTAGTATATTTGTACTTAGTATCAGCTAAAAACTCAGCTATTATATTTTATTAGCAGTTTGATAAATGTGAATGCTTTGATTTATAAACAAATCTATACACTCATGAAATGTATCTTTTAGATTACTCATCAATATTATTCAGCAACTGTCTCGGGGACAGCGTTTGGTTATACATATAGCCTTGGAGGCATACAACCAGGTGGTTAGCCATTGGGGAATCATATTACTCTCTCCTTTTTATTTAAAATTTACATATCATTTGGAGAATCAGCAGTAGACTGTAGGACCTAGCTTTGCTTTGTCTCATCTGGTGTCTAGTGGAGGTTGAACCAATCATCTTAATTTTTTTTCTTTTGGTCATATTTAAGAGTACTTTACTATATAGTTGATAAATTTGTATTTGACAATTGAAGATATTTTAAGAAGACTTTGTCATATATTAGTATAATTATATTTCTAGTTGAGTTAAATGCTAAAGTTATTAGTAATATAAGTATATACATTATTCTATTCCCAGTATTAGCATTAGCCAGTTATTAACTAGTCACGCCTGCTTCATAGCTAGTAGAGTGGGTGTGACAACTTAATTGGTATCAGAGCCTAGATTTAGCAGTTTACCTAGTGTTCTATCTCTAGAATAGAATTACTAAGTCTAAAACTTTATTTTTGTTATATTTTTATAGAGCAATACCACTAAGACTTAGAGGTTGTAGAGGCCGTGTTAATAATCACAGCCACATCGCTAGAATCGTTGATATTGGCCAACCTTATAGGAATCTTCTAGATCATCCTAAAGGGATGGATGATGTGTCTTTTACTGGAGGGGAATATCTGAACTCCAACTCTGGTGATGTTGCATCAAGAGCATATCCAACTGCTCCACCTTCGTAACCTATTCCTATACCTCTAGCTCATCCACCACCAGTTCCATATGATCCACAACTAGTACAGCTAATACCTCCTTTTCAGGCTAATGCTGGTATAGAAGCTCTTATAGCCCAAACTTTTGTAGCAGCTATGGCTGCCCGGGAGCAGTACCGTGATCTTTGGATGATAGTAGATCATGCTTGCAGATTAGGTGCATATGATTTTGAGGGGTATATAGATGGTGGAATAGTTGATGAGTGACTAAAGAAGTTAGAGAAAGATTTTCTTATCTTAAGATTGACAGAGATTGAGAAAGTTCAGACTGTGCATGGATTTATGAATGGTTTAGCGGATGATTGGTTGACTAGAGTTTGCTGTCTATATGGTGATGGGCTAACATGGAACATATTCATTATGGAGTTATATAAAGAGTATTTGACAGGCAGTTATAAGAAAAGCAAACATGAGGCATTCTTTAAGTTGACCCAATGTAGTCTGTCAGTTAGAGAATATGTAGATCGATTTGAGTATCTATATCGCTTTATTTCTGAGATTATGCCTTTAGAGGAAATTAAGTGTGATAGGTTTAAAAGTGAACTCAAGCTTATATGCAAACTGGAATAGCTTAGTATGGAAGAAATAATTTTTGGGAACTAGTTCAAAAGACACATGCTTTTGAGAAGCCAAGGAAAGAAAAGTTAGAGTAAGAATAAAAGAATAAAAGGTTTATCCCTAGTTCCTCTCAAAGTTATAGAGATAGACAAGCCAACAGAGGAGTTAGCACATTACCACCTAGGTTAGGTTATAGTGGTAGTGGTTAAGGTTCACACATGAGCATTGGGCAATAAGCTAATCAGTTGAGTTAGAGTTCTGTAAGGCGGCCAGTTCATAGTTTTGCAAGTGCCCAGAGGAAAAACTATGGATTTATGCCATAAAATAACTAAAGGAGACACACATACCCATAATGCCCAAATTGTGGCAAGTTTCATGAAGGGGAATGTAAGAAGAGGGCATTGGGTTATTTTGATTATAGGGTGATTGGTCATATTAAAAGAGATTGTCGTTTATTAGTTCACTTTGGTGGTTCAATGTGAGGAATTGTAGCCCATAGAAATTAAGGTGGTAGTAGAAATTTTTCACCAAATAGACAAGTCACCACTAATTCTAGCCCTAGTGTTAGTAGGGGTGGTTTAATTGCTACAACATCTTCGCAAGAACAGAGTGCCCAACCAAATTGACTTTTAACTCAAGTTAGAGTTTATGCAATGACTCAAGGTGAAGTAATGGCATCTTTAGAAGTTGTTACCAGTATGTTAACTATTTTTGATTGAGATACTTATGTGTTATTTGACCTAGGAGCCACATATTCTTTTGTGTCTCACTCTTTTATTTTGCATACTAATTTAAAACCTAGCTTCTTAGATGTTATGATGATTATTAGTAACCCTTTGGGAAACTCTAAGGCTTGTGAGAAAGTGTATAAAAATTGTGTAGTTAAGACTCTTAGCAAATTTAGTTCCTTTACAACTTTAGGGTTTAGATGCAATCATAGGCATGGATTGTCTATCCCACCATTATGATACAGTGGATTTTTTTAAGAAAATAGTAGAGTTTAAGTGTCTTGGGGAATCTAAATTTTCTTTTCAAGGGGTACGACATGCTCTTCCCTCTTATTTGATATCAATCATAAATGCTAGGAAAATACTAAAAAAGGGTTGTCAAGCATATCTTGCTTATGTGATTGACACTAAGTTTGAAGGGCCAAAATTAAAAGATATTCCAATAGTGTGTGAATATGAAGATATTTTTCTAGAAGATCTTCTAAGTTTACCTCTAGATAGAGAGATTGAATTCTTTATTGATGTGATCCCTGGTACAACTCTTATTTCTCAAGCACCTTATAGAATGGCTCCAATAGAGTTAAAGAAATTGAAGATCCAATTACTAGAGCTATTAGATAAGGGTTTTATTAGGCTTAGTGTATCATCTTGGGGAGCACTTGTGTTATTTATAAAGAAAAAGGATGGTTATGTGAGGCTATTTATAGATTACAAATAGTTGAACAAGGTTACGGTGCATAATAAGTATCCATTACCTTGTATTGATGATCTTTTTAATTAATTACAAGGAGCTAAGGTTTTCTCAAAGATTGACTTGAGGTCTAGGTATCATCAACTGAAAATTAAAGAGATAGATATACCTAAGATGGCTTTTAGGATGCACTACAAACATTTTGAGTTTCTTGTAATGCCATTTGGGTTAACCAATTCACTAGCTGCCTTTATGGATCTCATAAATAGAGTGTTTTAAAAATATCTAGATAAATTTATGATTGTGTTCATAGATGATATACTGGTATATTCTTGAAGTAAAGAGGAACATGAAGAACATTTGAGAATAGTATTGCAAACTTTGAGAAGTGAGCAACTATTCCTTAAATTGAGTACATGTGAGTTCTGGTTGGATCATATTATTTTCTTAAGGCATGTCATATCAGCAAAAGGTGTTTATATAGACTATAAGAAAGTTGAGGCAGTAGTTATATAGGAACAACTAACTAATACCATAGAGGTGAGGAGTTTCTTGGGTTTAGCTAGTTATTATCATCAATTTGTTCAAGATTTCTCAATTATAGCAGCTCTATTAACAAAATTATTAAGGAAAAATATGATGTTTGTATGGGTAGAAGAATGTCAAAGGGGTTTTGAGAAACTTAAGGCATGTTTAACTTCTGCACCAGTACTAACTCTTTCTACTAGTAATGGTGAATTTATGGTGCATAGTGATACTTTCAGAAAAGGATTAGGTTGTGTTCTCATACAACTTGAGAAGGTTATAGCATATGCTTCTAGACAACTGAGGCCGCATTAATCAAACTATCCTACTCATGATTTGGAATTAACAGCTATGGTGTTTGCTCTTAAGACTTGGAGGCATTATCTATATGGAGAGATGTGTCAAATTTTTACAGATCACATATCTTATAAATACCTTTTTAGTCAAAAGGAGTTGAATTTGAGGCAAAGATTATGGATTGAGTTATTAAAAGACTACGATTCTATAATAAAGTATCATCCTCAAAAGGCAAATGTTGTGGTAGATGCTCTTTGTCAAAAATGCTATAGTAACTTAACTCATATGAAGTCAGTGTGATTTCCTTTATTTATAGAACTTTAAGCTGTGAATATGGATATGAAACTAAACAGTCAAGGAATACTGTTGGCAACTCTTAAGGTTAGACCCATTCTAGTATAAAGGATTAAAGAAGCACAAACTTGGGATGCTCATTTACATAAAATTATTAAGGAGGTAAAAAGTGGGTCACGAACTAATTTTTCTCCTAAAGAGGATGGAACTTTAATACTTGGAGAAAGGGTTTGTGTTCCAAATGTAGAAGAATTAAAGTGGGAGATTATGGAGGAGGCATATTATTCTGCGTACTCCATGCATCCGGGCAGTACAAAAATGTATCGTACACTTAAGGAAAGCTATTGGTGGCAAGGCATGAAAAGAGATATAGCAGAATATGTAGCAAGATGCTTAGTTTGTCAACAAATGAAAGTTGAGCATCAACTTCCATGGGGTCTTATACAACCACTTCCTATTTCGAAGTGAAAATGGGAGCATATTACCATGAATTTTATAATTGGATTACCTCGTACTCAGCAAGGACATAATTCAATATGGGTTATAGTGGACAGGCTAACTAAATTAGCTCACTTTTTACCAGTCAAAGTTGATTATTCTTTGGATAAGTTAGCACAAGTTTATGTTAATGAGATTCTAAGACTTCATAGAGCACCAATCTCCATTATATCAGATAGAGATCCTAGGTTCACATTTAGATTTTGGCCCAATATACATCAAGCTATGGGTATAAAATTGAAGTTTAGTACTTCCTTCCACCTACAAACTGATGGTCAATTAGGCAGAACTATCCAAACTTTAGAGGATATGCTAAGGGCATATGTGATGGAATTCAAGGAAAGTTGGGATATGCACCCGTTAATGGATTTTCATACAATAATAGTCACCATGCAGGCCTTGGCATAGAACCCTATGAAGCATTATACGAAAGGAAATGCAGAACTCTAGTATGTTGGAATGAGGCAGGGGAAAGAAAACTAGTGGGACTAGAAATTGTACAATTGACCACAAACAAGATTGAATTAATCCATAGTAGATTGAAGGCAGCTCAAGATAAACAAAAGAGTTATGCTGACTTAAAAAGGAAAGAAATTGAGTTTAATATAGGTGACAAGGTATTCCTAAAGATATCTCCATGGAAAGGTATAGTTTAATTTGGAAAGTGTGGAAAATTGAGTCCTCATTTTATTGGACCATATAAAGTGGTTGAAAGAATTGGACCTGTAGCATATCAATTATTTGTACCTCCATAATTATCTTAAGTACATGATCTATTTCATTTGTCCATGTTAAGAAGATATAGAAGGGATTCCTCCCACATACTACAATAGTAGACAATAGAATTAAGGGAAGATTTGACTTATGAAGAAGAGCCCGCAGGGATCATAGCTAGAGAAGAGAAAGTTTTGAGAAATAAAGTGATTCTATTGTTTAAGGTTTTATAGAGTAATCATTCTAAAGAGGAAGCAATATGGGAGAGAGAAAAAAAATATGCGGATTCAATATCCCCATTTATTTTCCTTGTAGGTATACAAATTTTGAGGATAAAATTTCTTAAGAGGGAGAGAATTGTAACATCCTGCTCTAGAGGTTAACCAACTTATAATAATTAATAGGACTAGAAAATAAGTTTTAAGGACTTAGTAGGTTATAGGGATAAACTATAATGACTGAATGGTTATTTTATTTTTTTAAAAAAACACTGTAGCTTTTCCTTTAACAAAAGTAACCTACAACAAAGAACTCATGCATATTTCTTTCTTTTTTCTTTCTTCTTCTTGCTTCTCTACTCCAGTTTTCCTAGCAAAATAACTTTTATTTTTTTTCTCAAGCTTTCATTTATCAATTTTAATTTCTCCTTAATCTTCTCATTTCCATTTCAAGCTTGTGTTGAGTTACAAACATTTTTTAGGTAAGTAAATTTATTTGTTTTAATTCTAAACTTTTGATTTTTGTTAGAATTTAATGTTTTAATAGTTTGTTTAAGTTAGAGTCTTTAGTTAGGCTTGAATAGAAAATTTGTAAGTGTATATTTCTTTAGGGAATTGTATTGGTGATGAAATATGATTAAAATGTGCAAAAACAGAGAAAATCAGGGCTTGTTGATGCTGTCGATCATCTGCAGATCGATCAGGAAATGCCTAAGCACTGAGGAGGCACCTCAATGGCTATCTGATGCCTCAGCACTTTGATTCCTTTTTAATATTAGCATGTGGAGGCAATTTTCCCTTTTCTTTATTCTTGACTTTTTCCTTCTTATTCACTTGAGTTGTCAGATGCACACTCTCTTTTACCTCCATAACAAGCCTTTCTTCTTTCTTGACACACATGGTCATCAACTCATTGATAAGTCACTTATCTTTATGTGTGTTGTAGAATATCTTAAAAGGTCCATATTGATATAGAAGAGTATTTAGGATGTAATGCATAAGAAAGGTTTTAGATATCTCAACCTTAAGAGCTTTCAATTTGGTCATTGTATCCCTTATTTTCATGATGTGCTCATGCACACCATGAATTCTAGTGAGCTTCATTGATGGAAATATCATTATTAAAGTACCTACTAAAATTTTTTTTGATGATGCAAATTGCTCACCAATAGTCTTCACTAATGCTCGCACATCGACATACTACTCCAATGAACTACAAATACTAGCCAAGTTTTTTATTTGGATTAACATGACGTAAAGATGATTAGATTTCCCCCATTTCTTATATTTATCTATATAATCCTTTTGGTTGGTTTTTGTAATAGCAGGTGGTTCATCCTTATGGATAGCATAGTCAATATCCATGCAGCCTAAATAAAGAAGAATCTCTCCTATCATACTCTATAATTATCACCCTTTAATTTAGGAATGTCACATTTAATATCAGAATAGTTCATAGTTTGCAAAGTTGTAAAATATATATGCTTATGTTACTAAATTGAGACTATAATACCATATGATATGTTTACCAATGTAAATCATACATTAAGCCTATGTTTGGTTCAATTCCACCAAGGAATTCATTTCATTTCCAAATGAATTACAAATAGAATTCATTTCTAAATGAATTTTTATTAATGAAGTGTGTTTGATTCAAATGAATAGTTTATATAATTCATTTGAAATGAATTCCATCTTTTACTATATTGTGTTTGGTATAAATCAAGAATTTAAGTTAATTTTTAATTTTGGTCAAAAATACCCTTTTAAATAGATTGTATTTTTTAGTTTTTTTTTGGTTTCATATTACATAATTAAAAATGTGATTATTTAAAATTTAAATTAATAATTTAATATCTTTTTAAATATTTTTAATTATATTTCTAAATTTTAAAATTAAAATTATTTAATACAATATTTCTAAATTTTTAAATATTTATTTTTAATCAACACTTCAATAATAACATCCTTTAATACAAAGTTCCATGGATAAAATTATTTTTAATTATACTTCTACACCTCTCCTTTGTGATAATAAGGCCACTGATCCTCAATAATCATAAAGTGGTGCAACCACAGATGATAACAGTGCAGAGTTGACGATGGGCACTGAACAACCTCTCACTTAGACACTCCCAGATCATGACAATCAGCCTCCAGTCATGACAATTAGGAGTTTAACACTAGTCCTTAAAAAACCTTAGTCCGAGGCTGCTTGTCGCACCCCTCTCTCTACCATAAGGATCAGTGCAATAATAGACTAACACTCTACTCCAAAGTCGAAAGATTTCATAACATAAAACAAATAGATATCATTACAATCATACTGTAATATAAGATAAAATTTACAGTATCCATTAAACAACTGTACATATGCCTCTAAGGCTTCTCTAAGCAAAAATTTATTCCCAAACAGCAAAAGTTGTTAGCTCAACATCCACTAGTGTAGTGAACGAAGGGCACACGAAAGCACGCTATATAAGGATCTATGGAACCACCAAAAAGGAATTTGAAATTTATATAATAAGGGGGATGAGTACGACTACTCAGTGAGCGGATATAAATATAACCACAGAAAATATTAATAAGATATTATATAACATGATATATAAATTCAACATTTAATTAAATAAAGATCCAACCAAGAAATAGAAAACAACTTGAGTACCAAAATAAACACTTCTCATCCAACATTATCTTAAATAAATATAAAATATCTATATACCTTCCAACTGATCCTTTAACATGGCTTGAGTTAAATTTTGAAAACTATGGAAAAACTTATCTAATATTTATATACATAAATACATAAATACCATTTTTCACTCAAGAGGTATCATATAAATCTCTAGCAACTTTAGGAGCTGAAAGTTTCACCTGGCTACCCAAAGTGAAAAATTCTCATCATACGTATGCATAGAGACAATGCCCATAGGCAATATATTTTACTTTATTTCACAATTGATATTCAAGGTATGATTTTATACGCACCTTACTGAGTGTATTTCAATCATCAAATATTTTAGAAAACTAAATTCTCATGTGTATAGCTCAAAATAAACTTAATACCATATGGTTCTAGATAACTAGAAAATACATAATTGTAAATAGCGTATAAGAAATTATCTAAATTATTATTATTATTATTATTATTATTATTATTAGGGTCAATTATGATCACCCCCCTGAGCTTTGTACCATCACACTAGTCCGTCCCTGCATTTTCATAAGTCAACTATTTCACCCCTCAGGTTTCATTCCGTAAACTATTGCCCCCTTCAATGAAAATATTCTGTTAAATTTTGGAATATTCTGTTAATTTTTGGAATATTCTGTCAACATTTTAGAATATTCTGTTAAGAATATTCTAAAAATTAACGGAATATTCTAAAATTTAACGACGGAAGGGGGTACTAATTTACAGAATGAAACATGAGGGAGAAAATAGTTGACTTATGAAAATGCAGGGATGGACTAGTGTGATGGTACAAACCTCGGGGGGGGGGGGGGTGATCATAAATTACCCTTATTATTATTATTATTATTATTATAATTATGCATTAATTAAGGGGACACCTTAGGGGGCAAATGGAGGTTTTTGATTGGTGGATGAGTATGTGCGTGTATATGTATGTATGTATGGTGTGTAGAGTGTCAAGATTTGGAGAGGAAGGGAGATGAAAGTGATTCTTGATAATTTTTGGGAGATTTTTATCTTGCATAAGTTATCAAATAAGAGTTTTGGGAAGCTTTAAGAGGTTTTTAATCAACTGGAGCCTCAATTAGTAAGCTATTTGTGCATAATTGTTGATTTTAGTTAAGTTGTATTTGTTGCAAAATTCATGCTCTATTTTTCCTGAAACTTTAGCTTCTATGTTTTTATTATAACTGGAGCTGTAAAGCTCTAAATCTAGTTTTGTTTAATTTAGGAGAACCTTTAGAGAGTTTTTTACAACTTCCATATTTTGAGTTCGAGCCAAATCTGCTGTTAGGATGGTCGTATAGGACTAGAAATTTTATTGCTCATTCTGTCACTTTGTGTGACCTAATTTTGCTATAAATGTCATAATTAATTCTCTACATGTACTAATTGTATAATTTTAGTTAGGAATGAAAGTAGACTCATATATGTAGAGTTTGTATAAATTTGGTGATTATAGGATGTGTCTATGATTTTTGAGAGCATTATGAACTTCATGCATCAAAGATGCCAGTAGTAGTATATGGGCTAGTTTGTGAATTTTCTTATGTATTGGTTATATGGTAATATCTAGAGTTATAGAACTCCAAATTCAATAAGGTTTAATACTCAAAAACTTAAAGAGTCCTCTACAACTTTTATATTTTAATATTGAGCTGAATCATATCTAAGAGGGTCTAATAGAGCTTGACATTTTATTGCTCACTCTAATTACCTGTGTGACCTGTTAGTGTTCAAAAATTCATAATTTATTTTATATACATCCACAGTGAGTAATTCCATATAGGAATTAAAACAGACTCATAATCGGAGCTTCTGTAATAAAATGGGAGCCAAAGGATTTGTGTGTATGATTTTAGAGCATATTAAATTGAGGTGATAGATTACACTAATTGAGTTAAGTGCAAAAGTAATGAATTATATTTGTGTTTGATACATGGTTATATATAGGAACTGTAAGGGATAAGAAAGATATAATCAAATAAAGAAACTCTTCTTATTTAAAGTTAGACAGCACCTTTGGTAAGTAGTTACTAATAAATTATATATTGGTTTCTTTTATGTACTAAAGTTATAATGCTATATATGTATTATCTTGGTTAGCTGAATAAATTACATAATTCTTCATAATAATGGATTAGATGAGTTATGCCCTTTAGAAGTAGTAATGGAATATTATATTGATGTGAAGGTGCAATATGTGCATGAAGATTGAGCATTAGATGTGAAAGATATACATGGTGTGAAGATTAATTTGGATGCATTATGATCTTAGCAATGCTCATGTATTACTAATAATAGTATATGTGTATGATTGATATTAATTCATAGTGAGAAAAGGAAGTGATCTTTGAATTTAATATGGATGCTATCCTTTTGGTGTATGAATGAAGAAATTAGATATTCTTATGATAAAGCCTTGTGTTCAATGAATGAGTTATGATCTATAGGTTATGTTATGAAATGTTGATGATGGTATGAGTATGCTACAAATGGATTACTAGATAAATACTATGTGAAGTTACTATATGCATTATGAAATGTGTAATTGGAGGTGGAATGAATATTATGTGCTACCTACTAGGTGATAAAATATAATGTGAATATGGAATATTGCTATTGGTAATGTGATTAATGTTATATATACATTCAAAATGTGGAATGTGATAATATACGAGCTCCATGTGTGTGATTATTATGAGGCATTATTTACTGTGATTGTTAATTTTGAAAATGTGATTATGTTGTGTTATATTATGTTGTGCCTCATGTGAATGTGAATTTGAAAAGAATATGAGGAATGTGAGGTATACGTGTGATAGTGGGGCTGAGCCAAGCGGATAGCCTGCACTGATTGTGAGATCTGAGACTGAGCTGGGTGGATAGTCTCAGAAGTGGCCATATTTGAAATATTAATTGCAAGAAATGGGAAAGCTGAGCCGGGCAGATAGCTACCCAAAATTTATGTGAGAATGTGAGATGTGGGACTGAGCCAAGCGGATAGTCTCAGTTTGTGGCCACTTGTACAAAATATGATTGTGAGGATAAAGTCTAAATTGGCTATGTGTGAGGAAATTGTGTGACGGTGGTTTTGGTGGGATAATTAATGTGTATGGATATATATTCTTACATTCATGTTTGCATATAAATGTTGAATTCTGATTTTAATGTGAGATGTGAATGTGATGGTTATAGTTGTGTTTTGATATGTATTTATACACACCCATATATATGTATCATCAATTTTTAGTTTGCTATTGATGATATTGATTTGTGAAATGGTTGTGGATTATTTGGAATGTTGTGAAAATGGATTATCAGGTCGAGGATATGGGTTGAGACACAGGCGTGTCTCAGACCATGTAATAAGACACGGGCATGTGTTACTTGGCAATTTCAACTACGAGCAGACACTAGCGCTCGCCAGAGAGGCTGCCTATGAGTAGACACTAGCGCTCACTAGTTGGGAAGTCTACAAGCAGACACTGGTGCTTGCCAGTGGACATTGAGATAGAAACATGGCCATGTCTTAATTGTGGTTTTTGACCAGAAGACTACACGGGGAGAGACACGCCCGTGTAGTCCACTTTCAGTTGTTTAATTAATTCTTGTTAATTAGTTCTTGAGAAGTCTTGTTAATTATATTTATTGCTACTTACTGAGTTGTAAGCTCATTCCTTTGCAATTATTTTCTTTTTCAGGCTAAGGGACAGTTAAGTCAATATTTGCATGCAATATAGGTACCAGGTGGGCTAGTGATGAGTCTGGTATATACATAACTAGATGTTACTTTCATTTAGGCCTGATGTTTGTACTCTAACTTCTTAATATGTATTAAGAAGTTCTTTTGTATGAGAGTATACTTGTAGAATGTTATATTTATTGATAAGGATCTTGTGTTAATGGTGAAGAATATGATATCTTATGGAGAAATTTTGATTGTGCCACGTGTGTAAGTGTACTTTGGGAGTGTTACATTAAGTGGTATCAGAGTAGGGATTAGGTTCCCTTGGGCATGAGAACATGATGTATTTATGACATGCCATGCATAAATCATGAATTCCATATAGATGATGTGATATGAAATGTGTTAGGAAAGAGGTGTACAGGGTACTTCGCACTGGCCCAAATGAGTCATCAGAGTCAAATTATAGACAAATACATATGCATGTATTACATGAACTTGAATAATTTTCATTTACAACACTTTATAAGTTGCATACTTTTGTATTTTGAGATTTGATTGAATGATGAGAACCATGAGTCAAAAGCAAGTAGATAGCACTATTGATGAGAACAATGCAAATATAAAAGAGCAAGGTGCAAAGGTTTTTACAGTCTTAGTGATTCCACCATAGCAGAGGATGGTTATAGAATACGAAAAGAATTCTAGATTAAATTGATTATTGTTTGAGCAAGATGCTCTAGACTGGTGGAAGACAATACAGAGGAAGTGAAAATATACTGATGACAATGATTCAGATAGACTTTTCTTTTAAAGCATTTATAGAAAGATATATTTTAGAGGTATATATAGACAGAAAGAAAATTAAATTCTTAGAGTTAAAGCAAAATAATTCATCTGTGGCCGATTTTGAGGCACAATTTAAGAGATTATCGAAGTATGTTTTTAAAGAGGTAACAACTGATGAGTCAAAGCAAATGAGACTTGAGAAAGGATTGAATTTAAAGATTAGAGAGAGAGAATAATAATCAAACCACTAACTTACAGAGAGTCAGTGGAAATTACATTGCACGATGAAAAATTTATAAAAGAAGAGAAAGCTCTAGAAGCTATAAAGAAAGAAATTCCTAGTGGGCTCGGTATTTTAACTCAAACTCAAATCATTGGTAGTCCATTCTTCAAAGGTTCTAATTCTTAACAAAGTGATTTTAGAAGGTGTGAAGTAAGTCAGTTTAGCCAATTAATGGGAAGAACATATAGCAGAGAATTTAGAAGACTTAACAGTCGAAAGGGAACCGATAAAGTGTGAGTAGAGCATCAACTTTAATATGCAACAGTTGTGGTAGAATCCATTCAGGAAAATGTTATGGTCTCAAACCTAATGTATGCTACTATTGTAGTAAGCCGGGGCATTTCTTCAGAGATTGTTTATTGAAGAAAACTGTTGAAAGATCTTAGCTAATTAGACAAAGAGGTACAAGAAAGAAAATATTTTAAATCAGTAATAAACCAAGTGGAAGCTAAGAGAGTAAGGAAAAAGGAGTTAGTATTGCAACACAAATTGGACTTGATGATTATTTATATAAGTATGCATTACGTATACATGGCACACTTGCATTATTAAGGACATGGTCTATGTGTTTCAATGCTTGCTAGAATGTTGTGATAGTGAACTTGGTAATTGGATTTTATTTCAAGATAGTAGGACAATATGATTAATATGTAGATTGCAATAGTTATAGAATTAGGAAGAATAATAGTATTATTTCAAGAATAGATTAGGTATGAAACTATTGTATCATTGTAATTTGGTATATAATGAAGGTAGATATAAATATTTTGAGGTAGAGAAAGATAGAGACAATGATTAAAAGAGAAACTGTGCATGCTAGTTTGATTTCAACCGTAATGGCATCACTTATGATTAAAGATTGGTGAGAAGTTTATTTAGATGATGGTGTGTGGTTACTTGTTAATGGTGGATAAATGAAAACGGTGCATGTTTAATTGATTTTAGCTATGATTGTTTTTCATATAGTCTGAGATAGGCATGAACATTATTTAGCCAATACTGAGGAATCAATGAAGATTAGTTCAAGGATAATGGATGTATTTATAATAAAAGAATTTCCTAATGTGTTTTGAGATGGAATACCAAAATTACTTCCACACCGAAAAGTAGATTTGAAATAGAATTATTCCAAAAGCTACATCAATATTGATTAATTTGTACACATTAAGGGAACTAAAAGGATTGAAAAAGTAGATTTTCAGACTAAATAAATCATCATGAGGGGCAATGATTCAGCTTATAAAAGGAAAAGATAATAGTATGAAGTTATATAATAATTACAGGCAATTGAATAATATCTCAATGAAGAATGATTATCCGTAATTGAGAAATTAAAGGGTTATTTAATTAATTGAGAGATGTTATGGTGCTTTTAAAGATAAACTTGAGACTGGGATATTGGCAATTTTGAATGATAGAATATTTTATTTTAAAGTAGTATTCGAAGCTGGAAATGGCTGGCATGAATTTCTCATTATGTTGTTTGGAGAGATTGGTATATCAGTGCATCTATGTCATTAATGAATAAGACTCTTCGATAGTATTTGAATCAGTTGTGATTGTCTTTATTTCTATTACTTTCATTTACTTATCAAGCAGAGAAGAACATGAAAAATATTTCTAAACAACATTGCAGGCAATTATATATTAATTTCAACATGTGAGATTTGAATGGTAAAAAATGTTTTTCTTATCATATAATTATGAAGGAAATGAACTAAAGTTGCCAACGAAGTTTTGAGAAGTTGGAAGAAGCATATATTACTGCTCTTATATTTGCATTATCAACCGAGAATGGTGTCATTATAGTTTATATTAAAGCCTCAAGACAAGAGTTGGGTTGTGTATTAATGTAAAGTGGAAAAATAATAGCTTATACATCTGGATAGTTATAATCTCAAGTGGTGAATTATCCGACATTTGAACTAAAGTTAGCTATTAGTGTTCAAGTATTAAAGATTTGAAAGTATCAGTTGTATGAAGAACGATTGTCAACAATCATTGAAACAAAAAGTTGAAGTATATTTCTACCCAGAAAGAATTGGGTCAAGACCACAAAGATGTATTGGGATCTAAAACCTCCTTATTAGTGACTAATAATGAAGAAAAATATGAGAAGTTTATTGCATGGGAGTGGAATATCAAGTCTTGCAAGAAAGTTAAAGCTATTAATGATTCTGAAATGGAAATGGGAGAGGACAATGATGGATTTTGAGAGTGGGTTACTACATGTATTTGGGAGCATAATAGTGTGATTGCATGAAGTACTTTATCTAGTGTGTCTTGAAGATGAGCAATTGGAAAGAATAATTCTGATATCAAGAGATAATGAGAGCTTATGCACTTTATTACAAAAGGAATTTGGTACAAGATACATTGAAGAATAAGTGAGTTATCAATTTCAAGGATAAAATTTTTTTTAAGGAGGGGAGAAATGTAACACCTGTATTCTCAAATGCCTAATTCCTTCCTTATGTATCACATTTTATACATAATAGATAGTGAACTTAATTTAGTATGGATATGTTTATGAATTGTAGAGAGGGACCTAATTGTAAGAAAAGTTGGGATTAAATTATTACAATAGAAAGTTATGGATTATTATGTATTAGTCCCATTTCATTAAGGGGAGGAAGGATATTGTGGTGATATTTGTTTATAATTATCTAGATTATTATTATAATAATAATAATAATAATAATAATAATAATAATAATAACAATAATAATAATATATGCTATAATTATACATTAATTAAGGGGACACCTTAGGGGGCAAATAGAGGTTTTTGATTGGTGGATGAGTATGTGTGTGTATATGTATGTATGTATGGTGTGTAGAGTGTAGAGATTTAGAGAGGAAGGGAGAAGAGAGTGATTCTTGATAATTTTTGGGAGATTTTTTTATCTTGCACAAGTTATCAAACAAGAGTTTTGGGAAGCTTTAAGAGGTTTTTAATCAATTGGAGCCTCAATTGGTAAGCTATTTGTGCATAATTGTTTATTTTAGTTAAGTTGTATTTGTTGCAAAATTCATGCTCTGTTTTTCCTAAAAAATTTAGCCTCTATGTTTATTTGTAACTGGAGTTGTAGAGCTCTAAATCTAGTTTTGTTTAGCTTTGGAGAAACGTCAGAGAGTCCTCTACAACTTCCATATTTTGAGTTCGAGCTAAATCTGCTGTTAGGATGGTCGTATAGGGCAAGACATTTTGTTGCTCATTATGTCATTCTTGTGTGACCTGATATTGCTATAAATGTTATAATTAATTCTCCACATATGCTAATTATGTGAATTTAGTTAGGAATGAAATTATACTCATATATGTAGAGTTTGTATGAATTTGGTGATCATAAGATGTGTCTATGATTTTTGAGAGCATCATGAACTTCATGCATCAAAGATGCCGATAATAGAATATAGGCTGGTTTGTGAATTTTCTTGTGTGTTGGTTATATGGTGATATCTAGAGATTTAGAACTCCAAATTGAACAAGATTTAATGCTTTAAAAACTTTATGTAGTCCTCTACAAACTGATGTTTTAATATTGAGCTGAATCTACCTATGAGAGGGTCTAATAGAGCTCAATATTTTATTGCTCACTCTGATTATTTATGTAACTTGTTAGCATTCAAAAATTTATAATTTATTTTATATATGTCCAAATTGAGTAATTCTATTTGGGAATTAAAATAGACTCATAATCCTAGCTTTTGTAATAAAATAGGAGCCAAAGGATTTGTGTGCATGATTTTAGAGCATATCAAATTGAGGTGATAGATTGTACTAATTAAGTTAAGTGCAAGAGTAATGAATTATATGTGTGTTTGATACATGGTTATGTGTAGGAATTGCAAGGGACAAGAAAGATATAATCAAATAGAGAAACTCTTCTTATTTAAAGTTGGAAAGCACCTTTGGTAAGTAGTTACTAATAAATTATATATTAGTTTCTTTATGTACTAAAGTTATAATGATATTTTTGTATTATCTTGGTTAGTTGAATAAATTATATAATTCTTCATAATAATGGATTAGATGAGTTGTGCCCTTTAGAAGTAGTAATGGAATATTATATTGATGTGAAGGTGCAATATGTGTGTGAAGATAGAGCATTAGATGTGAAAAATATACATGGTGTGAAGATTAATTTAGATGCACTGTGATCTTAGCAATGCTCATGTATTACTAATAATAGTATATGTGTATGATTGATATTAATTCATAGTGAGAAAAGGAAGTGATCTTTGAATTTAATATGAATGTTATCCTTGTGGTGTATGAATGAAGAAATGAGATATTCTTATGATAAATTCTTGTGTGCAATGAATTAGTTATGATCTATAGGTTGTGTTATGAAATGTTGATGATGGTATGAGTATGCTAAAAGTGGATTACTAATTAAATACCATGTAAGGTTAATATATGCATTATGAAATGTGTAATTAGAGGTGGAATGAATATTACGTTTTACCTACTAGGTGATGGAATTGTTAGTATAGATGTGCCCTAGGGCCATTTTGTATGTAAACATTGTATATTAATCGCTTTGGCAATAATATATTCTTTTAGATAAAGTGTTTGTTTATTTGAATATTTACCTTTCGTATTATGTTAAATGAGTTTATCATCAAGAGTTGGTAATATGAGAGTCATAATCATTTAATACATATACTATAAATGTTCATAGTTGGTGGATTAATATAAAGGTAGTATTAATCCCTAGACTATCACCTCTGTCTATTTTCCTTAATCGGCATATGGTATTAATAGTGGTTCTCATACTACATAATATGAGTTATCAGAATAGACATGTGGATCGAGCAGTGACATAAGATTTGTGATTGCTTGGGAATTCACTTTAGTCAACAATTACAATCTTGGACATAATTATGTATATGGTCCTTTGACCTGAGGCAACACGGTCATCCATATATGGTTGGTTAGAGTTTGTTACCGCTTATATACCTGTGCTAGCCACATATGGGTATATGGCGTGTGGTGGCTCTAGTTGGTTATATGTAGGGATGAGTGATCGGCCAAGATGGAATTCATTACCTGGAGTGAACCGGGATAAGATCCTATGCTATCTAAGTTATTTTTGATGAATAAGTACCTGGCCAG
>CATIWO010250885.1:0-17823 GCA_949673435.1 Macaranga tanarius | reverse complement strand
CAACTAGAGCCACCACACGCCATATACCCATACATGGCTAGCACGGGTATGTAAGCGGTAACAAACTCTAACGAACTATATGTGGATGACCGTGTTGCCTCAGGTCGAAGGACCACATGCACCATTATGCCCAAGATTGTGATTGTTAACTTAAGTGAATATCCATGCAATCACAAATCTTACGTCACAGTTCAATCCACCCATCACATGAGTATCCACGTATCTATTCTGATATCTCATATAAAGTAGTATGAGACTCACTACCTCCCACTATCGATATCACATACCGATCAAGGAAAATAGACAGAGGTGATAGTCTATGGATTAATACTACCCATATATTAATCCTACGACTATGAACTTTTGTAGTACAAGTACTAAATAAGTTTGTCACTCATATTATCAACTCTTGACAATAAACTTATCTAACTTTCTACTAAGGGTAAATATTCAAATAAACAAACACTTTGATCCAAATGAATACATTATTGTCATGGGGATAAATATACAATATCTATTTACACATGAATGGCCATAGGGCACATCTACACTAACATTGTCTACTTCTTCTTTAGACATTTGTATAGGACACTTGTCAAATATGTGTGGTTACTAATTGACAAGTGTCATGATGATGTCATGTGGTGGGCCCATGATGTCATAGTGATGTCATGGATAATGTCATGGTGATGTCGTGCATGATGTCATGATGATGTCATAATGAGGTGGCAATCTCTACACTTATTTTTGTCCTTTAGTGTTGGTTGATATCATCTGCTTGCTAGAGCTTGTAAGCTAATGTTCATGTCTTGAACAAAAGAGAGAGCAAGTTTTATTGGACAAAAACTAAGAGCAACCTTCAACCAAAAGAAAACAACACAACATCCTTAAGTGTTCTTGCAAGGTGATTGATTTAGAGCAAGTCTTTTGTGAGGGCCACTTGAGAGGGAACTTGCTTCTAACTTGATCTAGGTAAGAAGGTGACTTGGTAGGAGCTTGGTGTTTCAAGCTAGAGGTCACACGCTTGGATGACTAGGGCATGTGATTCAAGAGTTGAATCTTCTTCACAAAGCTTGGAGAAACTATTGTTGTCTTCTTCAAACATAAGGAGTTTGTGAGTTTCTTTAAACTTAAACTTCTATATGGTTGTGTATACATGCTTGTGTGTTTGTTTTAACTATGTGTTAATTGCAAATTAGATTTTGGGATTGGAATTCTTCATTTGATAAAGGGCTATGCAAGTGAAAATTTTAAATTTCACCCTTTTTGGCATATGCTTCTGCTGCGATTATGTTGCATAGCATGATTCCTTTCATTGCACACATATGAGTCGATGTGCTGTGATCTAACTTTAACCTCTACTGAAATAAAATGGAACTCCAAATTCCCTTCCTCTGAAATTAGAATAACTATCCCGAGAGTTAACCTGTGGTGGTATATATATCTCCCTTGTCTATCTTGCTTTCTACAAGAATCTCCAACAATTCACTTATTCCCCTTTTTGCTCTTTGTTCAGTTCCTTCTTTTGCTAGTTTTTCAACTCTAATTATAGCTGCTCTCAGCTTAGTGTAACTCTAAAAATATGTAGGTGTGATCCGATTTCTAATTTTATATTTTAGTCCCACTTCAAACATCTAACATTTGTCTCTATTAGTAGCTATCGTAGATAAAGCATAATGGAATAACTAATTCAATTTACTTCTTAATCTGTTACTGCCATTGTCCCTTATTTCAAATTTAAAAACTCCCTTCTTTTACTATCTTTTTATGCTTTTAGAATGTAGTTATCAATGAACTCACAAAGAATATCATCCCATGTTAATATTGAAGGTTGAATATTATTCCCTAGAATAATGTGCCACCATTCATAAACATCTCTTTATAACAGTGATACTGCATAGTCAAATTTTTTTTCTAGTGTGCACTTCATCAAATTAAGGACCCTCTATATCCTTTGTAGCCAAGTCTCCACAATTATAAGATCTATAGTGCCATAGAAATCAACTGCACCCTACTACCTTATTTCCTCATAAATTTCATCCATAATGTTACCCATTGGTCTATGACCCATTATTCTCATCATCTAACCAAACTCCTACATAAAAGGATATGCAGCTGGTAGAGGGGTTTGGGGTTGAGATTGTTCTAACTCTCTTATGGCATACACAGGTGTTTGCCTGAACTGACTCAAACGACTCTTCGGGTCAACGCTAGGCATTTGGTGTTCATCCATCCTAAGATATACAACGCATATCAACTGCATGTTTTTCTAAAACTTATGCATGATATGTCATGTATGCATCATGCTTTATCATCCTGAGGAAATGATACCATTTAATATAGCACCCTCCAGGTACCACATACCAGTATCCATACATTACAACAAGCATGTGGCATGTGAAAAATTTTCTTACAGAATAAAAGATAGGTATACATAAATAAAAACTCTTGTTTTATATATTGAAAATACTTTATACAAGTATTGCATAATACTAAAATATACATTTTTAAACTTGATTACAAAATTAACCAAATGCTATGATGATGAGCATGGAGATGTCAACACCAAGCATGACTTTTGACCCACCTGAGCTCACAAAGAAACACCCTCCAAGCTTCTATCAACAAGCCTCAAACTAGGCTATTTGTCAAAGCCTGAAAAATGATAATTGCAAAGGAATGAGCTTGCGACTCAATAAACAATTATTAAAAATCAATGTATAGATAGTTCTTTTCAAGAACAAATTAAGAAGAACATATTAAATAACTAAATTATTAGGCTACACAGTCTTGAACACGCCCGTGTTCCAAACCGCGTTTACCACTATCCCAAAATATTCAAAGGACACGACCATAAACATGTCTGTGTCTCAGCCCATGTTCAATACTGCAAAAAATCATACAAACATACAAACACACACGGCTAAGGACATGCCCATGTTTAACACTGTCTAAAATCACATAAGAATACATGGCCATGTCTAATCCAAAATAACCCGTGTCTAGGCACACAGCTAGAGACACGCCCGTGTCTTGGCCCGTGTGTCCCACTATCCACAATACATATATATACATGGCTAACAATATACGTATATTCCAGCTACACGACCTGAGATATGCCCGTGTCTCAACCTGTTTCCTCTACAATAAAATTCATTTATGGCACACTAGGCTCCATTATAATAACTTATCGAAAAAAAACATAATTTATGAGGAATCTATCGAAAATTAGGCAGAACCTCCCCTAGAATATATTCATATCCCTACTGCAGTAGGGCCAATCCTACAATAAAATAACCACACTACCATTCCGTATTCACATCTTTAATAATAATTACCTATTTATCATAAATACATACGGGTGTGTATAATCACACAATATCCACAACATATTCGCAAAGCTCATATACAATTCACATCACTTATATACAATTCACATCATCATTCTCACATTCAATTCACAATTAACATGCATGCAAATATGGTGCTAAAATGCAAAATTATGCTTGTTAGTAATCCGGCCGGAATTCTCAACACACGTCACACATGTTTCACAAAAAGCTCACGTTATTCTTTTTCTTTTTCATATATTTGTGGCCATTGCTAGGACTCTTTGCCCAGCTCAGTCTCAGATCTCACACGTGCGCGCATATATATATATATATATATATATCATATGAATGGCCACACTTGAGACTCTCTGCCCAGCTCAGTCTTAGGCCGTGGAGCTCAATCTCCACATATATTTGCCTTACATCCTCACATTTCTCACATCATTAAATTCCTTATATCATGCCATATGCATATATTTCATCATTTCATATTCAACCATACCACCTCAAGTGGCTTTCACAATTCAATATATCAAATTTGCATATGTACAATTATATTATCATAATCCAACATCTCTTTCATTTTCTCATTGTGAATCACAATTAACTTTTCTCATAACAATACATATATATTATACCACACCAAGTGGCTTGAACCTCACAAGTGCCAATATTCACAATGTATCATAACACACTCTCAATCAACCATTTCATATTCTCATCAACAATATCTAGATATATTTTTATCATGCTTTCTCACAATAATAAATTCATATGTATATATATATATTCTTCATGCCTTATCATAATAACATATTCATATATATCTATATATTCATCATGCTCAACAATCTTGCCACTTAAATGGCATACACAAATTAATATAGTTAAAGAACTATAGTTACTTGAAAATTACTACATGTAAGCATTAAATTAATAATTACTTACCTCAAGCCTTCAACTCCTTCAAAATTAAAGCTCCCCTAGTGATTAGGATCTCCAACATCCTTATCAAAGCCTACACACAATCCATACATCAATTCACAAAGCAAACATGCCATTTACACTTAACTCAACAAAATGCCACTAAGTGCAACACTATACTCAATGTCCAACACATCCAAATAATTCACACACATATCCAAAAATTATGAAAATATTAATGAAGCTATATCTATGAGTCTAGTTCAAATCCTAACTAGAATTACTCAATTTGGACATGTGTGGAATTAATTATAGATTTTTGATGCAACCCAGGTAAAGCAGGAAAAACAGAATTTCCAGCATGAGCGTCAAAATGTTCAACTATGCTAGTCAATTTTAACAGTAAAATTAACTCAAGCTCAAATACAAAAGTTATAATAGACTCTCTAAAGTTTTCATAACATCTGACCTTGCTTAATTTGGAGTTCTAGAACTCTAGACATCACCATATAACCATCACATAAGAAAAGACCACAAAGACACATAAATTCTACTATAGGCAGATTCAATACTCTGAGTTCAAAATGCTACCATTAATTGTAAACTCATCCTATGATCGTAATATTTTTACAGTATCTAGGTTTATGAGTCTAACCTCATTTCCAACTTAAATCATATAATGTTCGCATGTAGAGAATTAATTATGGATTTTATAGTAACATCAGGTCACACAGCATGATAGAGTGAGCAGCAAATTGTATTGTCTAATTCGACCAACTTAGCAGCATATCTGACTCAAACTAAAAACTTGAGAGTTATAGAGAACTCTCTAAAATTTCTAGGGCATTAAATCTTGCTCAAATCAGAGGTTTACCACTCAAGTTATACTCAAAATACTAAGACTGATGCATGTTGAAAATAGAATCCGAATTTCACATATCAAAACCTAACTTCAAATAATCACAAATAAATGTAAGGCTTACCAAAATGATCCTCAAATGACTAATTAATCTTCTTAAGCTCCCCAAAAATTATGCTAGGAGTGTAAATAATTATCAATTTCTCCTAAGCCTCTCAAAACCCTTTCTTCTTCATCTACCCCCAAATTCTCTACACTAATAACCATATATACATACACACACTGACAATAAAATATACCAATTAAAAACCACCAATAAAAATATACCATTTGCCCCTCTAAAAGCCTCCCTCTAATTATTACATATTAACATTAATATCTTAATAATAATAATAATAATCAACAATTCTCTAGAAAAATCTCCTAATAAAATAATATATAGGTAAATATCAACAATTATCTCCACCAATCACCAATCAACAATTTCCCCCTAAGGTGTCCCTTTAATAAATACTAATTTATCTCTACAAATATAATAATACAAACTCTTAATATAATAAAAAATATCACCACAATTACTCATCCCCCCTTAATGAACTTGAATAATTACACTCTACTCCACAACTTCCTATTATGACCAATAACTCCAAAATTTACCTTGCCAATTTACCCCTCTCTACCATCTTCTAAAAATCCACACTTAATATGGTCCACAACTCTACTCTATATGTCATGGAAGATATGATGCATGAACAGTGTTCTCAAAACACGGGTGTTACACACTACCTCCCACTATTGATATCACATACAGATCCAGAAAAATAGACAGAGGTGATAGTCTATGGACTAATACTACCCTTTCTATGAATACGAACATTTATAGCATATGTACTAAATGAGTTTGTCACTCATATTATCAACGTTTGACAATAAACTCATATAATATAATACTAAAGGGTAAATATTCGAATAAGCTTAACACTTAATATAAATGAATATTATTTTATTACTAATTAGGAAAAAAGTACAATGTCAATATAGAAGATTGACACTAGGGCACATCTATACTAACAAATATACATATCATGGAAAGGTAAATTATGTTAGTTTTGATTTTTATGTTTTTATTTACTCACTTGTTTCGTTTGATTATAGTGTTCGTCGAAGAGGTCGTGTGCTGCTGCTGCCTCCACATCGGTTGCTGCTTCAACTGACACTTCATCGAGTGGTGTTGGCCCTTCAATTCCAGCCTTGGGTCCCTCTATTTCTTTTGGAGGGATTTTCATAGGTGAGTTCGAGAGGCCTTTCATTATGACGGTCTATAGTTTTAATCTGTAGGGTCGGGCCTATCGGAGAGACTTGCATATGAGCGGCCATGACCTGTTGAGCTTTGTGTCCCCAGAGACCACTCAAGTAAGTTTCTCATTTCTCTGGTATTTATTTTTTCTTATGCTGCTTATGAGTCTTTATTATCTCCATCCTATTTGTGCAGGTACCAAGGACGATGGTGGAGCAGTAGTAGTGGTATGCCTCCGATCTTCAAAGCTTCCATTTGGAGTCATCCTCCAATGCACTAATATGTTTCCTATTAATGCATTTATGCTTATGAAATGATAATGCAAATGCTAAAGCATGATATGTATTACGTAGAGACAGTACTCAACCGAGGTTTAGGGTTGGCATGATAGATTGCGCATTATGAGGCCCGGATATGTTCTTATCATGATGAGATCTGCAACTACAGGAGCCGAGTTGAGGATCTAGAGCATTAGTTGTGAGAGATGCATCGCAATGGATGCTTCAGCTTCTACTTTTTCTAGTCATAGGCATGCTTAATTAGACTATTTAGGTTGTGGTTTAGTTATACATGTACTGATATATTGACTGACTATATTGTATGAGATTTGTACTATACAAAACATGAGATGAAAATACAGACATGATATATTGATATCTTCTTATGTCTACTTATTGTTTCTTTTCTTTTTTACCATCATATGATCATTGCGAGACAAAATATTGCATGTATATATGACATATTTCATCAACTATTCACAGGCATTGATTTAACATTTACTAATACCACAATTGCTTTTTAGGAATTTCAAAAGGATAGTACCGCTATCCTTAGCTAGCCCTTTCAAGTTTTATAACTAAGCAATTTACCACTCATTTTGCTTTAACTAACCTTTTTTAGATTTTCTAATTAAGCTCTTTTATTTTTTTCTTCTTTTTTACTTTTATTTATTATTATTATTATTATTATTATTATTTAGATATAGTATCACATGAGACGATCGGCATTAACCGATTTCGAGATTTCATTCCCTTTAAAATTCATCAACTTAACTGCCCCTTTCGACAATATTGCTTTTGCCAAGTATGAACCTTCCTAGTTTGGCTTAAATTTCGTTTTTGGATTTGGAAGGGTTTTCCTGGTGTGTTTTAGAATCCAATCTACCACGTTGATGTCTCCAGGCTTGACTTTCTTATTAAATGTATTGGTAATACACCTCTGATAAAGTTGGGTACAGTGTAATGCTTTTAACCTCTTGCTGTTGATCAAAGTCAACTATTTGTGCCTCTGTCTAGCCCATTCTGCTTTGGATATCTTTACTTCCATTATAACCCTCAGTGACTTCATTTATACTTCCATTGGTAAGACAGCTTATGATCTACATACTAGGGAGTAAGGTGTAGCTTCTATTGCAGTCCTCACCGTAGTTCGATAACCTAGAGGGCATATGGCAATAAGTCTACCCAATTTTTATGAGTCTTCATCATTTTAGCAAGGATCTTCTTAATGCTCTTATTCGTTGCTTCAACTGCACCATTTGCTTGTGGTCTATAGAGCGATGACTTATGGTGTTCCACTTTATATCTCCTTAGTAATTTTTTGATTTCTCCTTAAAACTGTACTCCATTGTCTAACAATATATGATGAGATATTCCATATTAGTAAAATAGATTTTTCTCGATGAACTTGGAATCTTACTTTACCCCCAGCTTGGAGAATGACTTAGCTTTGACCCACTTGGTGATGTAGTCTATTGCCACTAAAATATATATGTATCCATTTGAAGCCATTGGAAGAATTTTTCCAATAATGTCTAGGCCCCACACTGTAATAGGCCAAGGTGATGACATTGTGTGCAATTCTATTAGTGGTAAATAGCTAACATTCCCATGTATCTAGCACACGTGACATCTTTTCACATATCTAGTGCAGTCCTGAATTATGGTCATCCAAAATAATCTCAGTCTCATGATTTTTCTAGCCAACACTCTCCCATTCATATGCGGTCTACACACTCTCTATCTACTTCCTCTACTACTTTCTTTGCTTCTTCTTCAATTAGATACTTGAGCTATATTCCATCTGAGGTTCTCTTGTACAAGACTTATTGATGCAAAAAAAATTCATAGCCAATAGTTTGAGCACTGCCTTATCCTTCTTATTGGCACCATCTGAATGCTCCCTATCATCTAAGTATCTCTTAATGTTATAGTACCATGGTTTCTAGTCCACCCTCCTCTTACTTGTAGTATGGTTGCTTTGACTGCATCATGATCATGGGCTTCATGGGCATTTTGGTCGGACCTTCCCATGTTGACGCCAGGAAAGTTAATACGTCTGCCATCTACTTTTAACTTTTTAGTAAATGAATTTGCATAGTCGATAGGACTGGACTGACCCCTAAAGATGTTCTTTATATGGCTTCAGGTTAGGTTCTTTCAATTCCTATTCTTTAGTTTTCTAATTGATTACAAGCATTGAATCTCCCTTTATTTCAACTTCCAAGACTCTCAGAGCAATTACAGCTTCCATTCCTAATGTGCATGCTTCGTATTTTGCCTCATTATTTGTTGCCTTAAAATTAAGTCTTTTAGCTATAGGAATTACCTCTCCTTTTAGTGTTATGAGAATCACTCTGACTCCAGCTTTGAACTAATTGATAGCTCCATTAAAACACATTTGACATCCCTGCACTTTGATGGCTACACTCATATCATTCAAAAAATCTAGTTCAACTTCTTCGTCATCATTAACCATATTTAAGGCTAGGAACTCTGTGACTGCCCTTCCTTTTACCGTCTTTTTAATAAGATACACTACATCAAATTCTATTATAAGTAATAACCATTTGACTAACTTGCCTATCAAAGAAGGTGCATCATAAAGGTATTTCATTAGATCCATCTTTGAGACTACTTCAATCTTCTAATACTAAAAATAATGCCTCAACTTCTTCATCACCCAAACCATTGCTAGATATATTTTTTCAATTGGACAATACTTCTCTTCATATAGTAATATTTTCTTGCTCAAATAATAGACAGTGTGTTCAACTCTTTCTTCTCCCTCTTGAGCTAGCATTGCTCCTATAGCATTCCCTTCAATGGCAAGATACAGCACCAAAGGGCCACTGGTCTTAAAGGCCTCAAGACTGGAGGATTGGTCAAGTATTATTTTATCTTATTAAAGGCTATCTGACACTATTCATTCCACACTATTGGTTGATTCTTCTATAGCAACTTGAAATTAGGCTCACACACTGCTGTCAACTTTGCAATGAACCTATTGATGAACTAAATCTTACCCTAAAAACCCTAATTTCTTTTTCTATTTTCAGCTTTGGCATTTCCTAAATTGCTTTTACCTTAATTGAATCGATTTCAATTCCCTTCTAACTTATCATAAATCCCAATACTTTTGTTGAAGTTACTCCAAACATACACTTTTTTAGGTTGAGTCTCAAATTATACTTCTCTGCCCCTTGTAAGGACTTCTTTAAAGCTTTATAATGCCCTTCTCTTGTATTTGACTTCACTATCATGTCATCCACACACACTTCTACTTTCTTGTATAGCCATTCTTTGGTAAGTTGCTCTAACATTTCTCAAACCAAAAGGCATAACCATATAACAGTAAATCCCTCATTCCATGATAAAGGCCATTTTTAACTTGTTGATTATAGCCATTAAGACTTAGTTGTACCCAGAAAATTCATCTACTATGCTCAACATTACTACTAAAGCTACACTATCTATCAAGATATCAATATGAGGCAGTGGAAAAACATCCTTTGGGTAAGCTTTATTCAAGTCTTGATAATTCATACGGACTCTTACTCTCCCACCTTTTTTCGGTACCAAAACCACATTTTTCAACCACTCAGGGTAGTCAACCACTTCCAAAAAGTTAGCTTTGATCTTTTTGGCTATATCCCCCCTTACTAACAATGTCCATTCTAGTCTCATTCTCCACAACTTCTACTTGACTAGCTTGTAACTTTCTTTGATGGGAATGTAGTGTTGTGCTATGTCTCTATCAATGTTCGGCATGTTATTATATGTCCAAGTAAATACTTTTGAGTGTTTTTTCAATATTCTTTCAAATTTTCTTCTTTTCTCAAGGGGTAACATCTTTTGACATATTTAAAATGAGAGGTTTAGTTTTCATGCCAATATTAAATAGTTCAGTGCAAGTGGAATGAATGTCAAATATGATTATATATGGATCAATATAATGCACACTACCATCAGCAAACACATCAAATAAGTAGGCAAAGTTAGATTTTATTGCATTAACTTTAGAGTTTAGTATATAATTAGACTCAAAAAGACCATGAATACAGACATCATCATCAGTAAAAATATCATTAATAATAAGACTCTCTATGCTAAACTCAATTATGGCAGTAACATCAGCACATGCAATAGCTTCAACCTCTTTCTTTAGGTTCTCAATTAGCTGCACAATCTGCTCTTTAGTGATCTCTTCAGGATCCTCAGGCACTTCTTTTTTAGTAGCAAATCCACCACATCAGCAAAAATCTCAAACCTAGGCTTAATGATGCCATCTTTCTCCCATTCCTCAGGCTATCCAGTATACTTCTTAGTTGCTTTCTCTCTCATAAAGATAGTCTTCTTGGAGCCTTTACCAGCTTTGTGGTCATAACCCAAGCCACACTGCTCATCTATTCGGGGAAGTTAGGAAACTCAAGGACTCCTATATATGTCCTGCCTAGCCTAGCTCTAGGCAGATAGTTCATCTTCTTCATCATCATGGCAATCTTGGGGTTAACCCAATCTTTATATATCACTGACACTTAGAACCTAGGCGAAATAATATTCAAACAAACAATTATGTTTTTGGCTTTAGCTGGAATGGTCACAACCTTACCATTGAGAGGGAACTTGATCTTCTGGTGAATAGTAAAAGATGGAACCATGGACGTCCCAAAAGTATAGCAAAAGTTAGAGGGATATCTAGAATAGTGAACTTAACCACATATTTAATTTCTCCTATGGTGACAATAATCTTAAAGATCCATATAAGGTTTTTAGAATCATCACATGCCCGAATGATCAAATTAAAGCCTTCTAATTCAAATACATTAATCCTAAACTTGTGCAAGAGCTTGAGAGGGCAAACATTGATGGTTGAACCATCATCCACTATAATGCAAGATGTCCTTGACAACTACTTGAATAAAGAGAGGCCTGTTGTGCACCCTATCTTCTGAAGGTAAGTCATCATCAAAAAAAGTGATGGCATTGGCTGGGGTTTTGGCTAAAGACGCTATCATATCATCCATAGATCTCAGTAGAAATCTTTAAGTTATCCAGAGACCGTACAAGTGCATCGTGATATTGCTTTGATGCCATCAACAAGTCCCAAATACTAGCTTGAGCCTGGGTCCTCTTAAGTTGCCTAACCACTACATTCTCTTCTTTAGTTGTCCTAAAGGATTATCCTTTTATGATTACTTCTTTCCCTTTCGTTATTATTTCTTTAGCCTTTTTTTCTTTCAGGGGGCTAATACACTCTTCCACTTTATGTTATATGATAGGTTGTTCTTTCTCTTCTCGGAGGCTGACGAGCTCTCCTATCTTGAGTCAGAGGGTTGATTGGCCTTACTTCTACTTCTTCAGATTCTAACTCTTCTTTTTCTTATTTTTTGTCTTCCTTTTTTACTAGTCTGAATATGTCTTCTCTCAGGAATATGATCTCCTCATTATCTTCCTCTTGCCATATGTCAATCTTAGACTTAGATACAGCTTATTTCTCCACTACCTTATCATCTCTACCGAAGTTATACCAGACATTAATTATCATAACATGATGATCTTGCTACAAAGGGATCCTCATAATTCCATCTTTTTTGTTGATTTCCTCTCCCCATCTAGTTGGGACTATATCCTCAATAGGATCTTAAGCAAAGGATGGAGTGGTGTACTTTTCCTTATAGTCATACTTGCTAGATGTTGTCCCAATAAATCCCAAACTTTAACTGGCTTTGACTTCTCAAGCTCTTCATATGACTCCTCAAAGGGGTCAATACAATCTATCCATCCCCATATCATGGCACTGTAGTATTCCTGACTTTTCTAGTTATCATCTCTTGAGGGGAGAAATAATATGGAGCTGAGATGTATAAATACTCTTCTTAGTCCTCATCATCACTTGAATCAGCAAACAAGGTAAAAAAATCATGTTCTAGTATCATCAGGAGTTCTTTCTCTTTTTTAGCCATCTTCTCATCCTCAAACTTGTGGATCTTATAGATTGACCCCTCAACTTAATTCTCAGGCAACCCAAATGAGAAGGAGTTAGTTCTAGGTGGGGGTGGCATATTTTGGTAGTTTGAGAGTGGGTTTGTCTTCACATTGGATCTTCCCTCAGGATTGTTTATCTTCCCTGAGTCAATGAGGTATTGGATGCAGTTTTTAAGGGTAAGGCAATCATCAATTGAGTGGTCAGGAATCTAGCAGTAATGGCAATAGAGGCTTATGTCTAGGTGAGGAGTGTTGGGTTTCGGGTCAGTCACATAGCTAAAAAATAAAATTTTTAACATCCAAAACCCAATCCAAGATCTAAGTAAATCAATTAAAACTGAGTTTAGAATCTTACCAAGACGAGTTCAAAGGCAAGATTGTAGGAAGGAAAAGAGGAGGTTCACTCCGGTGACACCCTACCTTAAGCTTTTCATTTTCTTCTATCGGAATATAGACACAACTAGAGAGCAACATCCTCTACCGGTATCCACGCAAATACTATAGCCAAAACGATATAGTGTGCTAGCACCTTCCTCTCTATTTTTCTCTTTGTGTATTTCTTTCTCAAAGAACGAATTTGTTATGAATAATAATGCGCAGAGATTACTGTCTAACCCTATATGTGATATGTGTATATAAATATACACATCTCACCTAGGGTTTCCTTAGACATTCTATAATACCAAAACTCCTTTTGGTTTATCTCTATCTATAAGAGATTTAATTTTAATTTATAATTTAATTATTATAACATTTACCATAAATAAATAATAAATATATACACATATAGAGAAAAATATCTTATTGGGGTAATAAGACCAATATATGTTTTGGACCTGTTCTATGTGTGTAACCCTGTAGGTTCACACAACGTTGGTAATGGGCCTCTAATCCCATTGGTAGCCCATAAGTCATAAGTGGCCTCTAGCAAGACATTATGACTACCCAAGTCATATGAAGATCAGTAATCTGACACAACCTATTTAACAATAATATTACAGCCCTTTTTGTCTCATGATATCTTTGATTGAACATAAGGCATGGTTAATGTCATCTTTAATAATTCAATCATATTATTTCTAGATCTCAATTAGACTAAAATTGATAACTCTTTATCAACTAATTTCAAGCATGACCATGCATTTATATTCAGTCCAATTTATCAAGGGGCCTATAGATATCCTCCTCATGATTAGTGAAGGACAAATTCCTTCTTGATCAATCATACTCCTCACATGATTCATTTTATATCTAACCACAGTCTATTATATCATCCTGTTAAAGATAACATTAGAATGTGTCAAAATATAAAACTCATCATGTAGGATTGTATAATGATCTCAAGTCAGAGGACTACAATAACATCATTATGATGAAAATAACTTATGACAATTATCTATGTAGTATTCTCATTGTGGGTCAATCCAATACATCTTATAAACCTATGACTTGACTTTGTATCTCATATATATGATCAGTAAAACATGATCATCAGTCAACATCATACTAGTCTTCATTCATTATTTTCCCACAATAATGACCGACTAGGGATGATTTAGAATATAACTCATTTTTTATCTAAGAGTTTTACTATCAAGTCACATACTTGATTATCTCAAACAGAGTTAAACATTCATGGAATTTAACAGAGTCAATATAATAAAATGCCTCTTTATTATAATAATGCAAAATAGACAAAGTCACAATATGGCCATAATACAACTGGCCTAAGGCACATCACTAATAAGGAGGTATTGGGTTAGGTAAGGCTCTTCGTTCAAGTGGTTTCAGGAGTTTTTCTGTTGGAGCCGTTAGAAGACTTTAGACATGGGTAGGTTGAAGTTTGAGTACTTTCAGTTGGGTCAGTAAAAAGCATTCACAATTGGGCTTTGATTATGGATGTAATTTACTTTAAGAGTATGGGTATAAATGTTTTAGTTTTCACTAGGTAGAGGTGTTTTACGGTAGGTGTTTTTGGGTTGAAGAGCTTCCTCATCTTCACTTCTGATTCTAGCTTGATAGAGAGCCCAAAAGTTAGGGTAGTGGGCGAATATCATCTTTTTATAAAAATGTGGCAAGGACTCCTTGATCACCATCTTAATTTGCTCAAATTCTGGAGGTCCATCTCTTATCTCATATGCCTTTTCCCTCCATCTAATGACATAATTAGAGAAGCTCTCTCCATGCTTATGTTTGTTAGTCTCAAGATCTCTTCTAGTAATATCAAGTTGAGTGTTATGCTTATACTACTTGATAAACTCCTTAGAAAATAATATCCAATCATTTTTTATTTCCTCTTCCAGGTCAAAAAACCAAGCTTTTGGTCTCTCTTCTACTACAGTGAAGAAGAACTTGATGATCTGTAAGTCAGTGAGCTTTATAAGTTCCATGAAAATTGTATATTGCCTCAAGTGCACTTTCGAATCTTTGGTGCCATTGAACTTAGTGAAGTTAGGTAGCTTGAAATCTTCCAGTAAGGGCTCATCCTTGAAGAGCACAAGGTTAGTGAAATCCTTGCTCCTGGTAGAATTCTTATCTTTTAGCGAGAACTCAAGGTGTGCCATCTTGTTGGTTAACATCTTGATGTCCTCTGATGATTTAAACTAAGTCAGATTAGATGGTTTGGCAGGAGGTTGTGGTGGTGCTTCCCTCAAAGCTGGTTAATACTCATAATCTTCTTCTTCAATTAGCTCGAGTGTGTGCATAACTATTTTTTCCTTATCAATTATGGCATTGAAAGAACCCAAAGCTTCATAAAGATTTCCTTTCTCCTTAAAACTCAACAACTGTTCTATAGTCGTCTTTATCTCAGCTCGGAGAATCTCAGCCAAAGTACCATTATAAGCCATCTTCTTAAAGGTGTCCCTAATGTATTCCTCAACACTAGGTAACTATTATTGATTTTAGTCTCCCATCTCGAAGTTCGGACTGTAGCTAATGCATATAACTACCTGACACTTTTGAAGCTTTCTCAGAGCTATGATTCTGCACAAAATTATACAATTGGATGTAAATGAAAATGGCGTGCATACATGAGATGTCATGAGCTGCAAAATAGAGTTAGCATGTATGCATGACCTGTTTATATAAGATTCTACTGTAAAACAAAAATGGTTGTAAAAAATACGATTATTAATGATATGCCTACATGTTCATATGTATGCATGGAAAGGAAAGTGAAAATAAGACAAAAGAGAAACCAGTTAGGTAAAATAAAATATAGGGTTAGTGAACACCTACAAATGAACAAACCAACCACATATAGTCGCTCCCTTCCAACCTTATTTCTCCATGAAGGTATAGGTTCTATCCTAGGTGGGTTCAATCCTCCATCAACAAAGGACTTCGGACGCTCACTCAAGTTCAGATGATATTGATCTATTCTGGGAGTAAAAAATTGACAACGCTTATGGTCGAAGTATACTTATTCTGGTATAGCCATGTGTTATTCGTACGAGTAATACAAAGCCAATACATCAATACAAATGAGCGTTTGATTAGGATGTGTTATGCTAGCACGGAATAGTCTGCCATATAGTAAAAAGGTTGAGCCACATATGAATTTCTGCATAGCCTATGGTGAAGGAATCGGTTATGCAACTTAGACACTAAGAACATGCATGGTGAGCATAAGCTTAAGTAGGGTGAAATTTCAAAATTTTCATTTACATAACCCTTCATCACATAAAGAATTCCTTTCCCATAGATCCATTTTGCATCTTTACACATAGCTAATAACATACAAACATGTATAAGCAATCAACCTATGAATTCCAAGTTTAAGAAAAACTTACCAACTCATAAGTTTGATGTAGACCACAATATTTATCTACAAGCTTTGATGCAGTAGGTTCAAATCCAGAATCAAAAGCTATAGCCTCCTAAATGTTAGGCCTCTAGATTGAAACACCAAAGCTTCACTAAATCACTTTGTTGCTTTAATTTGATTAAATACAAGTCTCCTCTCAATTGACCCTCTTAAATCTTGCACTAACTTAATCCTTCTTGCAAGAATACCTTTAGGTTTGAGTTTTATGTGTGTTGTTTCTATTTTTGGTTTTTCTTTAACCATCCACCATCAAAACTTTCTTAGGCCATATATTTATGTTGAGAAAGCAACCTCCTTATGACATCATCCATGACATCATAAGCATACCTCTTGACATCATCCATAACATCATAATCACACCTTATAACATCATCCATGACATCATAGGCATACCTCTTGACATCATTCATGACATCATAGGAACACCTTATGACATCATCCATGACATCATAGGTACACCTTGATATAGTAAGTATACAATTTGGATAAGTAACTCACTAGTGTACAAAGAAGAATGTAGAAAATACATCTCATGTATAATGTCTACATTCATCCTCTCATATTTATCAAAGTGATAAACACATGTAACCTAATCTTTTCTTTTTGCCAAAATCAATATTTTACACATTAAAGATAATGTGCCTAATATGCCAATTTTGACTACATTAATTCATGGACATGGGCTTGGGATTGGGCCAACACTTAGCCCAAGCCCAATCCATTAGACTAATGGACCTAGATTAGGTTCATAGGCTTTGTCAACATATTGGATTAATATTTGGTCTAAAATGCTTTCAGGCCTAGGTCCAAACAACTTGGGCCATTAATCCATGTCTTATTAGAAACAACACATATGTTATTAATTTAATACTTTAATTAATATCTCAAATTAATTAAGTATAAACTAATAATTTAAACCCTTGGTTGAATTAGATTTCATGATATGCTAGAATCATTGCTTAAAGCATAAATCTAATTCTATTAATTTTAATTAATTGATTAAACATTTTAATCAATAATTAGATTAATATTGATAATGATTTGGTGAAACTCTTTTAGGTGTGACTTACTAGGTTCATGTCTAATTGGCAATGAGAAGATAATATCAACACTTGATATTATTTGAAATACCTTTCAAGTCTAAATGTGAAAATCCCAATGATACACATTTAGTTCTGAAAGGAAACATACTATGCAACACACTAAAGCGGAAGGGTGTGCCAAAAAGGGTGAAATTCAAAAATTTTCACTTGCATAGTTCTTCATCAAATGAAGAATTCCAATCCCCAAGATCCAATTTGCAATTAACACATAGC
>CATIWO010250874.1:0-20629 GCA_949673435.1 Macaranga tanarius | reverse complement strand
TTTTTTTTTTGTCCAATAAAGAGAAATCTATTGAGACTAAGGCTATACAATGAATCCAACTTGATGAGATTTCAATATATAACTCCTCCAAGTTGTGAAACTGAAGCACATAGCAGTATATATATGGTGTGCAAGAAAATTGTGTAGAAACTCATACCCTTTGCAGGGTCTTCATAGTATCTTCATCTGTAACTTGATCTTGTGCAATAGCAGCCTTGAAATCTGCTAAAGTCGCTAGCTCTTCAACTGCCTTAACAATGGCTTTGATTCTTGTAGCAATTTCTATCAGCAAATAAGCAAAAGTTATTGCTGGAATCACTTCTGTAAGAGGGACATTTGTCATGTCTGCTTCATCAGTTGCAGCAGAGTTTGTGTCAGTGTTCTTGGTTGGTGGATTCAACAAACTGGAAAGAGATCTTAAGGTGTCTTGTAGCTCTTCTACTGCACTACTCATGTCATCAACCAAGAAATCTATACTGGGTGATCTTTTCATTGTTCTGATAGTTCCTGATAGCTCTCGTATGATATTAGAGGAAATAGAGCTCACTTTTAAGCAGACACTGCTTAGTTGCTTCTTTATAAAATCAGAAGCCTGTGTTTAGACAAAAGCAATTCGATCCTGTTACTATTAGCATGATGCATGTTTCAAGCTTTTTGCTATACGATGGCCTTTCTTGGGTTGATCTTTCAGTTGAGAAAGAACTTAGTTATGGGAAAATGAATTACCTGATTTTCTGAATCAATGCAGCTGGTAAGTGCCTCAATGCAGTAAGCACAGTTGCGCATGGATGCACCGATCTTTGGGTACTGTTTCCATGGATGTTTGAACCCAAAACTTCCATGAGCAGGCTCCCATCCAGCAAAATTGGCCTGTCCATCAAAATTTTTAGTCAAGAGTTTACATCAGTACTTGCTTCTTGAAAGACTGAAAAAAAGAAGTTAAGAGATACTAAAACCCAACAGTTTAAACTTCTCGAGAAGCATACGTACCAAGGATTCTTCACTGGCCTTTGAGCCCAGAACGCATTTGTAACCAAGCAATTTCTTGTCAGATGTTTTGCCACTGTCAACATGATTGAAATACTCAGCTACACAACCTGAAAATGACAAATTTTGTTAGTGATCAATATAGCAAATGTTCGAATGCTAAGATCGCTATTTCCTACAAAGAAAACACATGCACTTACCATCTAAAGAATTGGCAAGTTTGTCCATGTTGGTAGTGACCAAAGTGTACAAGTCTCGACCGGCCCAGATGGGGCAAATAAGAACGCTCACGCAAATGCACAAGGAAGTACCAATAATAATGGTAGATATTCTTCCGTGAGCCAATTCAAACAATTTATCAACTCTATAACCAGAGACAGAAACCAGGCTGAAAGTAAGGATGAATATCATGGCACCATAATCGAATCTCTGTTTCACTGATGGAATAAATCTAGAGAAGGTTGCTGCAGAAGCTGAACGAAAGAAAAATCACTGACTTAGTTATATTTCAAGTTGGAAAATCAAACCAATGAATATATATATATACATACGTGTACACACACCAACCTAGAACGAAAACTGAGGATCCAACAACTAAAGGCTCAAATTTCTCGCCTGATTTAGCAGCCACCCAATGGACACCGAAGGCAAGCATTCCAGCAAGCGTAGTACCACACACTCTATTCAAACACTTACATATTGTTGCACCTGCAATATAATAAATTGCCAACTATTTAGACCGGTTATCTAATAAAAAGATAAGAAATTATTAGATAGTATTGGCCCATGTACGTAACATATGAGAAGATTGACGCATGGACTGACGAGGATTTAGAACAATAAGTGTTTAGTTATTGTATCGAATGTGTAGAAGTAAAAATTTGAAAATGCTTTATACCTGCAGTATTTTCAAAGACTACAACAACAGTCATGACAGCCCACATAGCATTGCCTCCAACACCTTCGTATAAAGGTCTCATGTAGTAAAAGAGTGAGACGACAGCCAGTGCCATCCCTACCTTAAGACAATGAACAACTTTTCTTGGATCATTTGCCCCCACATCCCGTGCTTTCTCAAAAAAACTCCAAACTTTCAGGAGCAAACATTTTAAACAAAGCCAAGCTCTCGCCGCAGGCCCTTCTTCTTGGACCAAAATCTTTGAAGACCCATCTGCTACATTTATCCTCCATTCTACTCCATTTGATGCCTTCTTCGCCAGGGCCATATCTTACAAGCTAGCTTGTTATAATTGTATAAGAACGGTGATAAGTATTGAGAGTTTGCAATGAGGACTTGGAAGAATCAAGCAAGGAATAGCTAGTTGCAAATATTGTTGGTGATACTTGATGAATGATGACCAATATTGTTGGCTGCTTCTATTTAAGTTTTTTTTGGTCGGATACAACCTGAAATGGTGCTTCTATTGAAGTTGATCTCTTGTATATAAAGCATGCGCTTTTGGTACGTGCTTGCTGAATTTGTTAATAGTAACAAAAAAAAAGGTACAAGAAAAAAATAATTCAATTTTTTTGGTAGGTACAATTACAAGTGAGAGCTCTTTTGTTTCATTATTTGTGCCGTACTTGTAATATGTAAGGAAATTTTGTCAACTTGTTGTCATAAATCATTTACCTAACCTAGCTATAATATTTCCTTCAAGATCCTTAAAGATTGTTTTTTTTTTTTTTTTCTAAACTACTGGTGTCAATAGTTCATTAAATTTTAATTAATTCAATTCACAACTATTCAATGTGATTACATATTTCACAGTTCAAATTCAAAATATTATTTAAGCGAAAGCAGCTCTTACCGATTGATCCAAATAGTTGTTAGTAGTAAAAAGTTTTTATTTAGAGTTAGTGTATGTCAATATCACTAATGTGCTTATATATATAAGCAAAAATTTGCCAAGTGATACGAGAGCTAGGCTGGATGGCTTCATTATTGGCACATGTTAACACTGATGATGGAATATATTTCTTAATTAACACCTTATAACATTTATCTCGGTAGTCGGTTCATTTAAATAATTGATACATAGAATCAATATCGAAAATTATCAAAACTCCTCATATAATTCTTATATGCTGTTTAGAATCCTAATTGCTACTGCAATCAAGAAAACTTTTATTACAACACTGTGTATGTCATTAGTACAAATGCATTGTAGCCTTAATTCTTACAGTGTTAGACGCAGTTTCGATACATTCAGATTACATTAAGCCATAGCCAACATTTCTGTTTCATGGAAGAAATGGTGAAAGTAAATACCATGCCTGCCCGATTCCCACCCAGCCCACGTAGAGAGATAGATATGAAACCAAAAGTAGCAGTGAGGGAGCAAGAAATTTATTTCAATATCATAACTATGTTAACTAACTGAGGTTGAGTCGGGATGGATCTCGTTAAGGTGTAAAACTCTCTCAATTTTTATTTTTTTATATATAATACTTAAATTCAAACCTTAAAAAAATTTAATTTTATTACTACTCGAATTTATCGACCTTAATTAATTTTAAAATTTAGATTATTTCTCTTTCTGAGATAAAATAATACAAAACATATTAAAAATTTTAGGAATGTTAAAGGAAAGATATATATAATAGGAAGGTGGAAGACAGAATATATATAATATAAAGTTGATGTAATGTGACCTAAAATTTAAAAGCTGAATAATGAGTTGGATGATATATAGAAAAAACCTTAATTGAGCTTTGTGTGTTGTACTGTTTATGTGTTGTAAGTGGGTATTTGATCAGCTTCCTCACTAATCTGTCTCCACTGGATAAGAAAATTAGGGAAGGGCACCATGCTAAGATAAAACACATTTTAATAACACTGATATTTTTCTATCATAATCAATACTTTTGTGGTCCTGCATAGCCCTTGTCTCAATTTAGGTTTTTGTTTCTCACATATACATATATCAGAAATATACATTTTGTTACTGGAATATCAATTAATCTCAACTATAGTAAATTTATCACCTGCACTCAAGATGCCTGCGTGGTATAAGTAAGGTTTATGGATATTTTTCATCATATATGTTATGTTCATCTGACTCGTTCTAGATTAGTAAGATCTATTGTACTACTAGATATCAAAGTTCATTAAAGAAAATAATGCTAAAATTTAGATTTCACCAAATACAAAAGTTGCTTTTTTTAATATTTGAAAAATAAGTCGTTACTATGTGTTTTTTTGCATAGGGAATGCTAGCAACACTTATTTTGGACAATCTCTTTCGACACTTGTTTTATTATTGGTCTATTTCATCATTTTTCTTATTAAAAAATTAATTACTTTTGTTATAGATAAACTAAAAGTTTATTTTCCATAATAAACTTATATTTTATTTACCTATATTGATGGTAATAAATTTTTATAATAAGAAAAATTAATGAGGTGGACCAATAATAAAGCAAGTGTTAAAAAAAGTGTTCAAAGCGAATTTTGCTAGCATTCCTCCTTTTGCATCTAATTATGAAAATGATAATTGAAGTGCGGGAGAGGCCAGGTGGATGTCATGTTTCACTTAACAGTTTCTTCTTTATATACTGAATTTGGTAAACTCAATTTTCATCGTCAAGTTACATTTAAAAAAATTTTGGAAAAAGAGAGATTTCCCTTCAAATCTATATAAAGCAATTGCAATATAAATGACATCTGATTTTTATTTACATTTAATACTTTAATTAAAAAAAATACTATAACAACTTATCAACATTCATTAATTCAAGTGGCGAGAAATATAAAATCTATTAAGTCTCGAATTTGAGTTTTATTTATAGAAAAATAGGTACTGAAAAATTAACTTAGTTCGAACTCCATAATAGTCAGAACCTTTGTAATTACCGAATAAACGCACCAAAAAGAAAAATGAAAGATTATGACCTAATTTTGGAAGCCATTTTATAGTAATCTATTTCTGTAAAACCTTCCTTTGTTTCAGTGGTGTTGAAGTAAGTGGAGAGGGCAATATAGGTGTAGAAAATTCAAGGATATTGTTTGCAATGAGGTATGTAACAATATCATATGCCTTTCGAGTCTGCAAATAGGCTAAGTTTTTAAATTGCTTACAGAACATCAACTTTGCACGATGCTTTTTTTTTTTCCCTTGTGATTAGGTCTCGACTAGGACTGGTAGATTTGTTGTTTATAATATTGGGGCATTAAGGGCACAAGCAGCCTTTTAATTGGACAGCGTTGATGTTCAAGTTGAATGGAACAATCACTTATCTCTCAAGCTAAAGCCTTTTCACAAGTGAGCTGATTTGAAAGGCACACTCAACTATCAAAAGTTGGCTCTCATTTCCACTAAATGTTGCCTTCTTGTAGTTTATATATTAATAGTACTAGTGTACTTTGAAAATGGTCTAAGAATCAGCAATTCTCATGCCTTTCCCTATACTTGTAGATGCCTTAATCGTTCGAAAAAAATCCAATATTTTATGGAAATTATATTAGGGAATAAATATTGCTATGGAATCATTTGGTGTGTTGTGATTGAATCATTACCGGCCTGTGGCAAAAAGAAAGTTGTTTGATTAAGAGGGTGGAGCTCAAGCGGCCAACTGTTGATTTTAGGAGCTATTCTACCCATCACATGCGATTAAAAAATTTAAGCATGCTTGCTAGTTAATTCATTGCTTAAGCATAGAATCCGACAGCAATTTTAAACATGAAAACAGAAGCATAAGATTAAGATATAACAACAATTCCAGGAACCTTGACCTCTAATGGTGGTGGTGCTTATTACAGCACCATCTAATTAATAATGCTCTAGATAAGGTGATATAGTGTATTATTATGCTATCAGCATCTACCATGTGATAAGCAGAAGCTTCATGCATAAGCACATTCTCATGAAGAAAAGCGAGGTAAAGAGCAAATTTCTGTTATTATACCAGTGAATCAACGCGACGACTGTGAAACAAATGAGTGGTTAGCCTAAGACTAACTATAAACAGGTTCCTATGAGAGAAAACTAATAGGCCAAAACAAAATATATAGAGTTCCCTATATAGAGTTTGTTTCAGCAAATATCCAAAATGAGATAAATATTCACCAAACTCGTCCAGGATCACAGACAAGGGCGCGGACATATCAGGTCTTGCACACACCATGTATGCTTGATGCTCCAAGTAACCAACGGTAATATGAGGAGAAAAAGGATCACTTGCCAGTGTATTCATCACTATCTATCAACTGTATCCACATTTTCATTTCCATTTCCAGGGGTGTCAAAATGGAACGGAGAACCTCTTTTTCTTTTTTTTCACTTCAATATTGGCTGTTAAAACCAGCAAACACCAATCATAGCAGTATCTCAAGAGGCAAATGCTCAAGGTGTTACAAAAAAAAATCTTGTTCATGAAAATCATTGAAGTGTATCAGCCACACTGATGGGACATGGCAACACAGGTTGCTGATAATTGTTTAAAAGAGGAACCCTTCCATTAATAGCATTTCCAGGCTCATTTGTTGCATCCACGCCACTTATGGATGTTAGCTGCAGAAGCTGGACAAGGGACCAAAATATTTCCATCCTTGTTATGTGAGTCTTCGCCTGCGACATATTTCAACATAAACTCTCAGAATTTTGTTGTTGTTACAAGAAAAATACAAAAGTATCTGATGTTGCTGTATATACCTCAACAATGAAGTGTGCCCATATTTTGTCCTTGCGGGTTTCCATCACACCTTTCAATATATTCAATCCAAAGCCCCTAATTACATCTGCTATCTCAAGAAAGAATCCCCGGTCCTCACAAAGCATCTGCAGTAGAAAATATAAAAATTTAGTGAGTACAGATGCTGAAAGGTTTATAAGATTAAGGGGAGACACTCTCTTTCCTCCGTCTTGCTTACCTCTATAAGCATTAGGCCAGGCGGAGTGAGATCTTCAACTATGATAGGGCGAACTGTTGATTGATCTCCAACTTCCAGAGCCCATGTAGCACCCCCACCACCACCACAACTTGTGCTACTGTCTTTTGAAACCATTTTTTGTTCGTTGCCAATGAGCTATAAAAGTGCAAAATTAACTTGTATTAATGAATTAAAATCACCAAAATCTAAGATTGTCTACTTGTCGATGTATGAATAAAATGAACAAACCAACTAGTTACCTTTGGGTCATCAGCTTGTTTAAGCTTATCTGCATATTTTGCTACACTTTGCAAGAATAGCATGTATTTGATGGTGCGATCCAGCAGAGCATCTATGCTACACTGTCACATTAATCAAAGAAGAATAACATCAATGATTTATACAGTAATGTTAAATGCAAAAGAGAAATATTAAATTTAATGCATCCCTTCTCCAGTTCATTTCTCTGAACAGACATGCATCAGAAAATACCCATGACTGTCTATTTACAGGTGATGCCACACAGTTTATACTGCTGGGGGACAGGACCCAGTTCTTTCAGGATTATTTAAAGCAGAAACTTAAAATTGCAAACCTTTCCACCATCAGGGATGATCCCTTTCAGCTCTTTGATGCGATCTTGGATCTGCTGACGGTCTTTTGGTCTTGGTCTAGTGCTTTCCCCAGGTTTGGCTCGTTTCCTGGTGGCCTTTGTAGGCTCCTCAGGCTTTTTAGGCTTTGCAGGAAGAGCAATTCCATCGTTGATGCTATAGCTATCATCAATCCATAAACCCACTTGTGATTTTGGAAACATATCTTTTTTTGATAGAAGATTGCTTGTCTTATCCTTATGATATGCATTTTGCATTATTCTGCTACTGCTAGAGCAAGAAATGCTTCCTGACTGAACTTGATTGAGTGATGAACTTTCTAGTCTTCTTCTCTTTGCAGCAGAAAATTGATCATCAATGCTAGAGTTGGTTGTACAACTAGAATTATTACTACCACTCAATAGCTCTTCAAGTCCTAATTCTGAAAACAATCCTTTTCGGGGGATAACCGCAGAATTGACATCCAATTCTGATATGCATTCTGAAACACCAGTACTAGTAGCCAAGTGACAATCATTCACTACTGGCTTCATCATATTTTCTTGGCAATCCCCAGCTTTTCCACATCCATATTCCCAACCCAAATGTTCAAATAGATCATTGCCGGTATGGACAGGCTTCTCTAGTTCACCACAAATATACGAATCTATGATGGAACTTTGCGTTGAAATGGCAGGTTGTGGAAATGGAATGTTGATTGTAACATCTCCAACCAGATTGGATGACATTGAAGCAACTCCAACTGATTGTGAGACATTCTCATCCATTGAGGGTGCCACTTTGCTTAGGCCTTGCTCTGGTGTTGCAAAACAGTCAAAAAGGTTTTCCACTCCGAAGCAGCTAGAGAGATCATTTGCAAAATCATCTAGCTTAAACTCTTCAAGGAATTTCCGTAGGCCAGCTTCTCTTTCCAGAAGTTCAGCTTTGCTTGCATGAAATGATGGTGCAGAATGCCTGTTGTTCATCGATCTCTCAGAATTTTGTGGAGTAGTTTTTTCTGCATTAACCAATCCCCCTGTGCTGTGCACTGAAGTACCAGTTGATCCCCATTGAAGCTCCTGCTTTGTATACCCACAAGACCTGGGAGTACTTTCTACTGTAGAAAAGACAGTTGGAGAGTTATGGATCCCCAATTCAGAAGCAATCTGTGACTCCAATGAAGTCAGTATAGAGTCTTCGTTACCCCAAGTACTAATGCAAGGGGTTTTAGCAGCCAGCTTCTCCACAGAAAAAGCAGGTTGTGAGGACACCTGCTGGAACTGAATATTAGGATTACTGGACACTATCACTTGAGCTTCAGTTCCAGTCTGCAATGGGTTCGTAAGATGAGATGATTCCAAAGATAAAGCGTCCAATTTCTCTTGTTGAAAGTCCGATGGGAAAGTGGAGGAATCAGTAAAATTTATTGAAGAATAAGCTATTTCCATCAGCTCACTGTAGCTGTCACTATGCATGGGTGTGATATTACCATTACAAAAGGAAGCAAACCACTCATTTAAATCAGAATTCTCATAGTTCAAAGATGAAGGATTGTTATGTGAAGTAAGCCCAGTAACATTTTCCATCTCTCTGAACAATATTTTCGTTTGATCCAAAAATTGTGGCGTCTCAAAGATCTGCAAGATTAATAGCATTAAAGTCAGTAATCATTCATCAAATCCACTGTATGACACTGAACACTACTTTATGTATTCTCAGTGTACTAACCTTCTGGGTGGATCCAAATTGTATCACTCCTCGTGATTCCATAGAAATTACTGCAATTGTCTACAAATGGGATTCCACAGTCAGTAAATACTACAGCTTCAAATGGATGTAGGAAACAAGGATGTTGAAGAAGTTTTAGTAGGCTACCTTTAGTCCAGAGGAAAACTGGAAATGAATCTCAGAATTATCCTGCAATGAAAAAAAAATATTCATATAAGTGGACAAAAGCCATATACTATTAAAATGATCGATTTGACAAAAGCTCCCATGGATCACCATTTGCATGTCAGTTAATGGCTAAACAAGAAGGAAAAGGAGAAGCACCTGAAATATATCTTTGTTTCCACTAGAACCAGCAGAATTCCATCCTCCATTTTTAGCATCTGAGAAAATCCACTGGTTCATGCCAGAAAAAGCAGCTTGGCCAACAATTCTGATTTAGATGAGAACATTAAAATTAGCAATGCAAATTTCTTTTTTCTAATGCTGTAAATCTAAACAAATTGTTGACAGTATTGCCTTAAAAGAATGAACTTTGACAATTTACTCGCAAAAATTGAACACCGTAAAAAATTCACTGCAGAAATGGGGGAAAAAGAATACTATTTAAGCTTACCCTTCGCCCAGTATGTGGACCTGTTGAAGCATATTGTTAACTACTATTCCCATTTCTTCTTCATAATAGGCATCTTCCATGGTCAATAACCTGATAAGACCACAAACAACAATATTTTTTAAAGGAAGCAATATACCATTATCATGCATAACAAAAAAATCAATCTCAAATCTGAAACCTTCAACTACTTTAAAATTAGGCTGAAACAGTAAAAGGGGACACTTTATTACTCGAACAAGGACTTGATCTCAGATAGAAACATGTATACAATGTAGGCACTAGCCAGTCAACTGATATGAAAATTAAAGTGCATATGACTATATAGGTATACAACTTTACTAAAATAATTTAATTATTATTAAATAACAAACGGGTATTCTTTACCATTAAATTTGAGGGTTTCTGTTATTGCTCCAGGTTAAAATCTTTAAATGGAAAACCAAGTTTAGATCAAGATATGGTGATATTGATGCAGAATAAGTGTACAAGCACAAATTTGCATAGACTATGAGCTAGAAAAAACCAGAAAAAAAAAAACTAAAAACAAATTTGCAATAACAACAAGGAGAAGTAAAATTACAAGGTGAAACAAACAGGAAAAGCCAAAAGCTTCAAAACTTTGAAGAAGAAAACAAAAGAAAAACTCCCTTTTTTTTAACAAGAGACAAAAGAAGAACATAAAAGAAAAAAAAAAAGTGAACATGGAAGTGAGAAACAAAAACAAAGCAAAAGAAACTTACATGGAATTTCTCTGATCAAATCGCCAAAAAACACCATAAGACCAGCCATTACTGCAACAAAGACTCTTGAGCAACTCCTTCAAAACCAAACCCATTTTAACCATTTATATTCACTTACTCAATCAACACTTCACGATCCAAAACCTCATCATCCAGAACCCCAACAATTTGAGTCAAACTACTCAAAACACACTATTTTCTTTACAAACAAAAAGAAAACCAAGAACAAGAAATAAAGCAACAAACTTTATGAAAAGGGTCTCAATTGGGAGTGTTTCTTATGCAAGAAAACATGAAAAAGGAACAAAACAGAGAAAAAAAAAAGGTGGGTGGTGGAAAAAAATGAGAGCTTTGTATAGCTTAAGACAATAGGAGGAGGAGATGGTTCTAAAGACTGTAAAGAGGTAGTTAAGTGAGGGATTAAAAATGGGTTTCTGTATATATATATATATATATAAATGAAAGATACAAAGAAAGAGAGAGATGTTTCTTTGCTTTGCTTTTTAATGTTGCAGAGGACAAAAATGGAGATCTTTAAGCATTTACTACTATAGCTAATATCTTTGTCTTCGGCGACACCGGTCCCATCTGATCTCGCCAATTTCCCTTGTCGTTTTTACCGGCTATAGCCGGTTTTGGGTAGTTGATTTTCTCCTTTTTGTTAATTTCTCGCGAGATAACTGGGATTTGATTTTATTGTCTCGTGTGTATTATTACTGTTAAAAGGGGACTATTTAAAAAAAATGATGTAAAAATAATGTATTTAATTGTCATGATTGGTAATATTTATTAGATTTTTGGATTTGGGATTTTGGAGTATTAGGCTAAGATATAGGATTTTTATGTTAATAAATGATGATTTTAGTGTAATAATTACATTGATATTTTTATTAAAATTTTCTTTTGGGATTTTGGCTCTAATTGGTGAATATAAAAAATATTTCCTTAAGCAATCATAAACTAACAAATTTAATTGATTCATTTTTTTTCTCTTTTTTTTTAAATGCATGTTAAATATCAATTTGACATTAATTTTTTTATAAATGAATATTTCTTTAATTTTAGAACAATAAGAGATTTAGACATAAATCTCAAGTTAGAATCTGATCATATCTAATAATATTGTCATATTTATTCAATTTTTATGGTGAGAGTTGCCAAAAGAGGAGGAAAATGTCACTTTATATTATGTAGGCCAACATTATTATTAGACACTTTAAAATGTTCTCTAAATATATATATATACACACACATATACTTCATGTTCAAATATACATCATTTCATGCATAACTAATCATATATTACTGTAAAAAATAATTGACTTCCAATGCTTATTGAGTCATTACAATTTACAGCACACAATAAATTAATTTTCAATATAAAATACAAAATGCTATCTCCTTCTCAAAAATAAGAATTATCTTAAACAAAATGGAGATTATATATTAACTAGTGATAAATTGATAGATGTATATATATATATATATATAATGGTAGATAATGGAAAACTTACTGATAGTGATAATTAAAATAAAAAATATGTAGTGTCATTTAATTTGATCTTTCTTGATATGGCAATAAAGCATATTGATTTTGTAATAAACTTTATAAGATATTATTATTATTGATATTAGTTTCTATTGGTGTTACTTCAAAAGCCATATCCTTCTCAAGGGTCATCATCCAATATTAGAGGCCAAAGAGTATATAATTAATATATATTCACACCATATCCCTTTCTAAACTCAAAGTAGCACCAGCTGCCCAACCAACCAAGATTTAGTTTTATATTGTTGATGTGTACATTTTGCAAAATCAATCTACTTAAAAGTTCATTATTATTTTAAAATAAAATTAGCTATCATAGTGTGAGATGTTAAAATAAGTCATATATATATATTGAAAGTGAAACATTAATTTAATGGTCAATTATTTTTTAAAAAATATTATTAGAAGAAAACAATAATTAATAATTTATTAGGTAGTTAATTGTGCTTAAATTATTTTATTTTTTAATAAATAATTAAAAGAAAAAAAGAGACTGGTCCAATTGGAAATAGAATAAGGGCATGGGCGGTGCTGCTTTGTGGACTCTCTGTCTCGACTCTTACATTCTAGTTTCACTTTATGTTAATTAACTAACTAATTGATGAAGCATGTTAATATATTCAATACCAAATTATCTAATTCAAAACCAAATCATTTTTTTTAATTGCGTATGTATTATATTCAATATGGATGATTGTATAAGTGATAAAACACATTGATATCTTATATTTAACGATAAATAATTAGTAAATATTCGAAATAGTTATAATTATTTATTTATTTTAAACAACTCTAATAAATATAATATGATGAATTTCAACTTTAGTTTGCAATTGTTGTTCAAAGCATAAATGCTTTGATTTCCAATGTAACTTTTAGTCTTTTAGTCACAGCAATAATAAGACTTGCAATACAAGTGACCTTGACATGATTTTTCTGATAAGAAATAATGATCATATGATAAGTGTATACTTATCTAATAGTCAAATTTTGTGTGTAATCACTTTTTTTTTTTTTTTAAAATGTACAGTTCTATATATAAACTTGGTATGAGCAAAACTAATAGGTAAAGCATATCTAAAAAAATTGCAACATTTTGGTTGATGGTGATAAATAAAAATGACCGCCTATCAAATGGTAAAACAATTAAGCTTTAAGTTTACATAATGTGGTTAAGCGTAATCATCAAACCTAGAGCTAATTAAGAAATAAGATATAAATTACTATAGTAGTATATATATATATATATATATATGTATATATATATATATATATATATGTATATATGCTCATGAAAATGATACAACTTTACTTTCTTATAGTTCTTATATGTATCTCAATTGACAATCAAGTGATAACAATATAAATACATGATATATATAATTAGTGTCATCAAGGTAAAATAATAGTAATCTTATGATAATTGAATGATATAATTATTTGCAAATATAGACCACCCAAAATGAATACATATCAAAAGCACAAAATGCATTATTATTGCCAGGTATTTAAATTTCATATATATATTTGACATTTTGGATGAAAACATAAATACCAAAAAAAAAAAAAAAATCATAAGGTTATTTAATTTTATTCATTTTTTCTAAGTTCGAATATTTAATTTTATTCATTTTAGTAAAATTAATGTCTTTTTTTAGCTAAGGCTAAAGTTTTGATATTTTGCAAACAAAAATCATGAAAAAGTATTGTTTGCCATCATTCAAATGAGTAGCAAATACCCAATTGTTGTTCAAAAAACACCCAATTGAAGGCTCTAAAATTTGAAATTAATATATCCATCATTAAGCATACATTATTTTAAAAAATAAATCTCATCAATTTTCATGGATGTAGTCCAGCCTGCATTATTCTACTATATATCTTTTAGCCTAATCCTTGGTAGTAAGAAATTATTTCTTTGTTGTTCTTTTTATAGCTTGGACTTGGAGTGTATTTTAAGGCATAGCTGGTCAGTATAGACTTATAGTGATAGTGGCACACACAGGCTATGTACTAACAAATATATATATAGGACAAGGTTGATTGCTGGGAATCGGTGGTTGACCTGGCGGCTCAGCCGCCACCAATGATCAGAAACAGAATATTCCGTTCATGGCCGGTGGATATACATGGGTCTAACCTCGGGAACTGAAACATTATATTAAAAAAATGGGTATAAAGTGATGAGTGGTCCTCTGGAGGCTTTGTGTGGGGTTTGTAGGGATCATTTTCTGATACCACCTTCTGCCATTGCCTCCACTTCCTTTCTTTCATTCTTCATCGCTAACGAGAAAATAAATTGAAATTGAAATTGCAAGTTTTGTTTTTTAAATTATCTCGCAAATGATTTATTTATATATGGTTAATTAATCAGTCCATGAATCAACCACTAATCGTAAAGATTTGATTTTTTTGGCATTAATGAGAAGGTTATTTAGTGGTCCACTAAAGTAAAGAAAATATTAGATAGAGCGTGGTCAAATTGTTTGCATGATCTATAACATTAGTAAATCCACTACACATAAATATCATCACCCAATAAATTAAAAATTTGAAAAACACAAAAGTGGTATATGTGCAATCAAATCTTTTTTTTTTCTGTCAAATATTCTAGAAGATATATGTATGTGATAATCAAATAAACTAAATCTCATTTTATGTAATACTTCAGTATTATTTGTTAATTTTCGCTTCTTCTTACCCTTTTATTTAAAGAAGAACAATTCAATACATAATAACTTAAGAAAAAAACACTTAAAATTAATATATAAATTACCAACATACGCAAGTGGTAAGAATTTTAGAGTCTCCAGTTCAAGTTTAGTAAAAATACTCCCTTATGACTGGAACTAAATAATAAGTAAAGCCCTTAATTAAGAGCAGGAAAATTTGTCTTTAATTAAGCAAGTTGGGCTAGCCAATTCAGTGACCTTAGTCTACTTATGTAATAACACCAAATATACTGCTATTCAACTCTACTCTGGGAAGAAGGAGCTCATGCACTCCACTAGTTGATCTAAAAACCTAGAAGAAAGTTAAAAATTGCGAAACAATAGGCGCTTAACCAATACCCTTCACTCTCTTTTTCATGCGTTATCATCATTTGACTGTGTTCTCAACTGCACTGTTATAGTCGTCTTAAGTCCACCATCTTGTTAAGCTATATATATTTCTTGCTCTACAGTCTTTAACGTGCAGTTAATTTGTATAAATACAAAGCCAAAAGAAGGCTAGCTACGTACTGCCCTAAATATAATAAAACCAATAACTTAATAACGACATATCACAAAACTATCAATATCACACTTGACACTACTACTACTACTACCACTTTCTACATCCATATGTGTCTCTTATGCATGTTGGAGACTACATATGGTATCCGATGACCTAAACACTTAAGGCAAGGCGTAGGGAGCCTGCATTAGTTACGCACTCTGTTTGATTGGGCGCTGATTGGAGTTGGAAGCCTTAATCTCATGATTTGCTTGCATATGTATATACTTATATTAATCTTTATGCTTAACATATATAATGTAAGAGCATACTATACATTGCGTAAATGGGTCCCCATAAATTTTACATATCACTCCTTATAGTATGAGAATCTTGACTTAACTATAGTATCATCAAACCCTAAATCTCTTCTTTACAGATTTTGGATTTTGTCTTGCCGTGGCTCCACTTGCTACTACATCTTAACTTCTTTCATCAGATCAAATCCCAACCCTGCATCTCTGAAGTTAAGCAAAGGACCACTATAATATATTATCATTAGTATTATTAATTATTAGTTATCTTCAACTTTTGGTAATTAAATGACAAAAAAACAAACCATGTATAGTTAATGGGAAAAACATGATTGGCAATAATCCAAAACAGGGTTTTTTTTTTTTTTTTCAAAGAAAAAATAGAAAAATTTTCTATAAACACATTGATTTTTCTTGTTCATTTGTTAGCTAACATTACAATTATAAGGTCTGTGTTTTTAAATGCCCTAACAAGCAAGCACAAAATTAAGTACCCTCTAGCTCACAAAGTACCCTTTTGTTTTAGTGGGTGGGTGGCTGTCACTATAGCTAAGAGGAACAATACATAGAAACTGAAAGATCGATATGTAACAAAAAAAAAAAAAAAAAGTTGACTGCAGACGCAAAGTTAAACCATTATTCTCACCATAACAACCCTTCATTTTTAGCAAGCAAAGCTTATGATTCTGTCCCCTGAAGACAACACACGCTTAATCATGGCCGTTGAGAAATTAAGTCAACTTCACATCAATGATCAAAAAGCTCTTTTGCTTATACCCTTTTTAATATTTTTTCCTTTCTTTGTTGTTTTACAACTAAAAGAGAAGGATTAAAATCTAAGACCAAGATTTAGCTTGTCCATTGTCTTGTTTTTTACATATTTTTTAAAGAACAAAAGGGCCTTATGCATGATCAGGCATGCATACCTAAACAAGAATCAAATGCATGTGTTTTTGAATTGGAGAAAATTTGGATCAAGCAAAAACAGAAAATATTATTATTAGTATTATTATTGTTAAAGGCCCCTACAAAATATCATTGAATTAAACAGTAGTGATTAATTAGAATTTTTGTTTGGTGTTAATGAATATTGTCTAAGCTTTATTCCTCAATGGGAAAACATACCTTGCCCTACTATTCTTAGCTTTCCACTTGCAATGGCACATGTCATCACTTTCCCTCAACTTTGTAAGTTTTCACTTGCATATTGCATTACAACGTAATTTCATGTAACTTTTTCATCCTCGGGAATAATAATAATAATAATATCTTAGCAATATATAAGTATATTTTCTAATGAGGTATATTTTGCCACTGACTCAATCGAGTGTTATGACTGAGTTTAAATTAAATTAATTTTTCAATCAATAATATTAAATATAACTTAGGTTTTTAATCAAACCTAAATTTCCCTTAGTTGCAATGCCAAGTAATTAGATATTTTCACAGATTATTGCCTACAAAAATTTATACAACAATGATTAAATACAAAAATTTATACAACAATGATTAAATACAAAAAAAAAAGAAAAAAACTTTTGAAATATTTATGCACCATTTTTTTCTATATACCAAGAGCAAGAAAAGAAAAGGTATATATATACTGTATACAAAAGCAAGTTTTGACTTTGTAAAAGAAAAATGAATTGCAGCACTAAGTCAAAGTGTGTCTTTAACGTAAATTGCTATGATGAGTCAAGTTTTAGATGCTCTTCTACGAGAATTGTGAAAGTTTACTACAAGAAGAAGAAGATTAATTATTAGGGAAAGTCTTCGCGACTGGCAATTTGCGACGCTACAGCGCAAAAATATTTTAAATTTTTTGAATAAAAAAAAAAATTAAATACCCCATGTATCATGGGAGGTATTTTAATAAAAAAAATTTTGGAATGGACATCACAACAGTAGCCTATATTATTGCAAAATTTTTCTTCAATTGATAGGTTTCCATGCATTGACTTCTACCCGGCCACTTAGTACAAGTATCTCCAAAGATAAACTTATTCTTCATATAATAATTACAAAGCATCTTACGAAAAGCAGTATGCTTTGTGGAAAAATTCTCGGTCAACCTAGTTTGCCATTTAGGATTATAAGCTCTCTACTATATACTTGACATGCAGTACAATTATTAGTTAACATTCATTATACTTTTAACTTTAAGAGTTAAACATTTAACCATGATTACTTTTCATATATTTATGAAATTTTTTTATTTAGATTTATTTTTTATTTTTTAAAATAATATATGTGATATAATTTATTAATTTTAAAATTAAATCTATTAATTTAAATTAATTAAAAAAGTTCAGAATTCATAAAAAAGCTCAATTAATTTAAATTAAAAATTAAAAATTTTAATTGAATTTAATTTTAAAATTAATAAATTATATCACATATTATTATTTTAAAAAATAAATCATAAATCTAAAAAAAAGAGTTCATAAATATATGAAAAGTAATCATGCATGGTTAAATATTTAACTCTTAAAGTTAAAAGTATAATAAATGCTAACTAATTGTGCTACACGTCAAGTGTATAGTGGAGAGTCCATAATTTTAAAAGTATAATAAATGCTAACTAATTGTGTTGTATGTCAAGTGTATAGTGGAGAGTCCATAATTTTACATGGCGAACTGGGTTCACCCTCTACTTGTGATCCTAAAGATTACTCTCATTAATTACATTCAATTCTTTTATGCGACAATAATGTCAGTTAAATTTATTTTAAATATATCATGTCAGTACGAAAGGTGTGTCCTTAAAATTTTTCAATGAGAAAGTAGTTAGATATTAAAATTTAAACGAAAAATAACAAAAATATCAAATTTTAAACACCTTTATGTTACTAACTTTTAAAAAATTTTGATACTAGCTAGAATTATTTTAGAATGAAATATTAAATTCAATTTAATTAGAACGATCAATTAAAAAACTATATGTAATTGTATGTAAAGACGGATGAAACCACCAAATAAAAATTGAAAAATATTTATCATATCCACAAAAGAAAATAAAATAAACTCTTTAGAATATTACTCCCAGCTCCCAAGGCTCTTGGAAAGGTTGTAACTCATGAAGTGGTAGCAAGATGGGGGAAACATATTATAATATGTATAGCCAGGCTAGGAATACATAAAACAAGGTATGGATTTATTTTCCACCTTACGATGGGGGTGAGCAAAAAAATTGAAAACCGACTGGTTTGGTTCGATTATATATATGTTTGGTTTGATTTTTGATAATACATAACTGACTGGTTCAGTTTCAGTTTTCAATTTGGAAAATTGAAAATAACCGAACCGACTGGCTTAAATATATATTTATTATAAAAATATTAAATAAAACATATTAATTAAAAAAATTATATATAAATATTAAAATTATAAATAAAAAATATTTTTTAGTTATATAATTAAAGAATAAGCTTTAAAAAATTAAAAAATAAAAAATAAAAAATAAAAATTTTATTTAAAAATAAAATTAATTAACCGAATAACCGATCGAACCAAATCGAACCTAATCAGTTTAGTTAATTTCAGTTTTTCTCTGATTCAGTTCGGTCACAATTATCTCTTGGTCGGTTTTGATAGTTCTTTGACCAAATCAACCGATGCTTAGTCCTACTTTAGGCTATACAAGTAGTGCAGTAAGTTATAGTAATGCATGTGAATTTGGTGAAAAGAAAATATAGAGATGTGTGGAGTAAATATGGAAAATGGAAGGCATTCTCTGAATCAGTTGTCCCATTAATGAAAAAGAAATTATGTTTTGTCGCTATAGAAATTTTGTCTTCTTTTTTTTTTCTTTGATTTCTCTTTTGAAAGCCAAAAAAAAAAAAAAGGGTTTACAAGGGAATCTCACTCTTTTTATTGGAAGCCAAGCTGACACTACAATTAAGCTGTGCCACATCGGCTGTAGACTGTCCAATAAAGAAATACCATTACAAATTATTTTCCTCAAGTAGAAAAATTCTTACTTACACTTATAATTAAATAGATAATATATATTTCGGCATTTAGCTAATAAAAAATATTATTTATCTGTACAATTATAAATTTGACTGTTGCATATAATATATCTAAAATAGATAAAAATGTTTTAAAATATAATCTTATATGTACAATAAAATATTAAATAATTAATAGACATATCAATTATTCAAGATCTAAAAATAAAATATTTACGATATGTGTTAATTCTTTTTTATTTATATATATATTAGATGGAAAAAGTTTTCTGTATTTTAATTTTATATTAAAGTAGAGACTTAATATAGAGTTTGTCTGTATTATGTTAGAAAAAATATTGATTTAATACACATTATATTTAAAACAAATACTATTTAATTTGATGTATATACATTCCTACTGCGGATTCAAAACAAGTATTTAAAATTTGGTAATCATCGATTTTGAGAACTGGACATGAAAATTATTGAAATGCAGGAGGTAACTATAAAAAGTTTTAATTGTAAATAATTGTAATGGTGTCACATAAAATGAGGCCATGACATGTGTATGTGGAGATGAAAATGGATGAAAGCTGGCAGTGGTTATGAGACCAACGAAAATGGTGAATGTTTTTTCGTCATGGTAGTGAGTATGCATTATGATTACTGTATTTGGATTATGTGCCTAAACAACTGCACACCACCCATGGCCATCTCAATTCAACCTTCCCTTTTTCTTTTATCTTCTTTCATTCAAAATTTTTATTGGCTCACATATGATCCAAGACACTAAATTTAAGGCTGAAAATTATAATTAATAAAACTATCCATACTTATTGGAATCACCAACTTTGTGTTATTCTTACTTTCAATTATGTACATTTAAATTAGTTATTGCAATATTTTGCCGCTTTTTTAATTTTATAGAAGTTTAGTATATTTTTTATAAAAATGGTTTAAATTTTATAATATATACGAAATTTTTATCTATTTTAAATATATTATATTCGATAATTTATGTAAAAGTTTTTCATAATATATTATGTAACTCGCAAATCAAGGAG
>CATIWO010250825.1:0-15006 GCA_949673435.1 Macaranga tanarius | reverse complement strand
TATATGAATCAATTATTGAAAGATAACTTGTCTATGGCCCAAAATAGAATGAAGCAAAATTCTAACAAGAATAGGACTAATCGTTCTTTTGAAGTTGGTGATTGGGTATACTTAAAGTTGTAACCATATAGACAGGCCTCTATAGCTTTGTGAAAGAATCTGAAACTTTCTACAAAATATTATGGTCCCTTTCAAATATTATCAAAGTTTGGTGATGTTGCCTATCGCTTGGATTTGCCATCTTCTAGTGCCATTCACCATGTATTTCATGTTTCCTTGCTCAAAAAGAAGGTTGGCTCTCATATTTCAATATCTCCTCATCTACCGGTGGTGGGACTTCATGGCCAATTTAAAGTTCAACCTGCCATGATTCTTGATTCCAAAGTTATTCTTCAAAAAAAAAATAGCCTGTTCAACAAGTACTGGTGCAATGGATCAATATGGCATCAACTGACAGTACTTAGGAGGATGTCACTGTTATCAAAGCTTAATTTCCTGATTTTGACCTTGAGGAAAAGGTCTCTTTGGGAGCAGGGGGTATTGTACCAACTGTCAACTAAAGCTATTGTCAACTGAAGTTACATTGTGAATTTGTTAGTTTTATTTTGTAACCAACTGCTGAGTTGGCAAATGCTGATTAGGTGTTGTTAGTGAATAGTGCATAATATAACTGTGTCAAACTATTGAAAGGAGGATTTTATGAATAGAAAAATATATTCTTTTGAGTCCAATTAATTCACTTGCTTTTCTTCTCTTATTTTCTTCCTTTTCTTTGTCTTTTTCTTTCTTCCAAACAGCCTTTCTCTTTACTGCTTCTTTTCTTCTTTCTCTTAAATTCTTTTTATTCTGCAATTCTTGATCTTAGTTTTCTGGGTTGTGTTTGGTGAATATTGAGCATAACACAACCCTGCTTCACCCCATTATGACAGATAAACTCAGCAGTTGGTGATCCATTAACCAAAAGGGACGACTTCGAACCCTGTAAACATTCTTTAATCCGAGAAACCCACCTTTCTCCAAAACCCATTTTCTCTAAAATCGAAAATAAATAACTCCACTTAATAGAGTCATACGCCTTTTCGAAATCAATTTTAAAGACAAAACAACCCTTTCATTAGCTACAAAATACCCATCCAAACTCTGTCTTCCCCTCACAAAAGCAAATTGAGTAGTACTAACCAAAGTAGATATCTCACCCTAACAATTAATTGTCTTCCTTTCAAACTCAAATGATACCAGAATAACTAACTGTTCCCCTTTCTATCTCGAATGATACAAGATCAGGTATCATTAGTCAAAAAAAAAAAAATACAATAAAAAAGAAAATAATCAAACAGCATTTTAAACCCCTTGCATTTTATTTTTTTTACATTGTACCTTTTTTTTTCAATTCATTGTATTTGTACCTTTAAATATATATCTTGGTGGATTATATTCTTGATTTTTATTTACTCGTACATTACAATTTTTTGGTCAAAAGTTCAGAGGATATATAGGAACTAAAGCTGAAAGTTAAATAGTCAAATAAAAAAAATAAAAAAAAACACACACACACATATATATATTATAAACTATAGTTTTAAGAGTACAATATACTGATAAATTAAAAAATATAAGGGCCTAATATATCAAAATAAATATGCAAGGGTTTGTTGAAAAATTGAAGAAAATGGACCAAAAATATACCAATTAGACCTTTTAAAAGCTTAAGTTATCAAGTATAAGTATTTAATCGGTATGTAAGTTCATTTAATCTTATTTTTTGAAACTAATATGGAATCGATTATTTTAACATAACCCTTTATACATGTTAGGCCGACTAGTATATGGCACAATGGCGCGATAAAACTCATATAGTGAAATTTTTGAGAAGCAACCGACCACACTGTTAGTTGAAATTTTGAGAAGGGACTAGAATATGTCATAATAACGTGATAAGCTCATATGGTAAAATGTTTGAAGTAGGTCCGACCACATGGTTAAGATGAAGGCAATTTCAATTATGATGGAATTTTTGAGAAAAAAAAATGTCTTGAACATCAACAACTCTAATAACATGTTAAAAAATTAAATTTTTGAGAAGAGTATAATGTGTAGAAGGACAATGGTGGAATTTTTGAGGGGGTTAAGAAAAGAATAATATATTTTGGAAATCAACGGTTTTAATACCATATTAAAAAAAATTTGAAAAAGAAATAATGTGTCTTCAATATCAGCTGATGGCTCTAATGGGTCAAAAATATACTAGTTATATCTTTATCCAACTCAAAAATTCAAATTATCAAGTGAAAGTATATAATTAATACATTAAAAAAAAAAAACCCTAGCCTCCCTCTCTCCTTTTCTCTCAAACTTTTCTTCTTCTTATTTTTCATATTTTTCATATTTGTTAGTAGAGAGGGGTAATTTTTGGCTTTTTTTGGCCTAAAATCACCCCTCTATACATTTTTTTTTTATCAATTTAATTATAAAATAAGTGGGTTTTCCATATAGATCTATATATGCTTTTTTTTTTTTTTGTGATTTCGCCGTCTTCTTGCGGCGTTTGGTTTTTATCGTCTTGTTGTGGCATTTGGTTTTTATCGTCGGCGTTTGATTTTTACCGTCTTATTGCGGCATTTTTTATGTGTAGGCAATTCAGACAAACAAAGCATATTCGATTCAACAGAGTATGTTGCAGCACTGGAGTTATATGTATTCTAGTCATTATAGAATTTTTAAATATGTAAGCTTTGAGCCGATTTATTATGCTATTAACCTTGAAAATGTGAATATTTCACAGTTTCATCATTTAATGGTTTTTAGCGGATTTATATCAATGTTTTTATTGATGTATTGCTGGTTTGAAGGAATAAAATTATTGTTATTGTAAAAAAAAAAAAAATACATAAATCCGTTTAATTTATTTATAAAATTGATGTGAGATCGATTATTTTGACAGATATAATGTGAAAAAAAATGATAAGATAAAGAAACTGAAAAAGATTTTTTTTCCCCTTAAATACAGCCCACATCCCCACCCAATACTCTTGGCCTATCTTTTTGTACGTGATGCGTGTGTATGCACATATGTATACGATCAAATGAAATTATTCAACAAATAATTTTTAATTTAACAATATTGAAGAGTTTTCAAAAGTAAAAATCATGACATTTTAAAAATATTGGATGGGATTTTTACACTCAAAAATTTATATTTACACTCTATTTTTATTATTTTGTATTTGAGTTGATAAATTTAATTAAGCTTCAATCTCATTATTTAATTGTAACATTACATTATTTTTTTATATGCATTGATATTTTGAACTTTTAAATATGATTAAAATAAAAATTTTTAGTACGATGGAAAAAAATTATACAACCGAGAAAACCATATATTGATAGATCACTATAGAAAAAAATAAATTTATTTTAATTTGTTCTAATATAAGAAAAATTTAATATGAAACAAATACATTTCATCAAATTAATACAACTTTAATAATCTTCAATAATTGTGCAAGTGATAATTTGTTGTCACATAATTTTTATTTTTCTAGCTGAAGAAATTTTATAAAATTACAAATACTGTTAAACTGTATAAATAAAGCTTATACCCAATATTATAGTTAAGAAAAGAGATTAAAAGATAGTTTTGTCAACCTATATACAAAATTATAAAAGTGAAATACAATTATAAATTCTTAAACTGCAAAAGCATTCACCCTAGGATATTTATCAATCAATCGATTAATACAATTTTGTACATTATATTAAATTGATTATTTGAAGATGTTTACAAAAATTTTTTAAAAAGAAGTATATGTATACCATAAACATATATATATATATATATATATATATATATATATATATACACACACATCTATATGATATATAAAGATTTTCTTCCCCATTAATAATTGCTTTCATGGAGTCCCTTTCCTCCCTCTTTTTAAAAAATATAATCGATGGCTATTGTAGTCTAAATTTTATGACTCGTTCCCAACTTTAGCCTCATTCTTTTTGCATCTTTTTCAATATACACCACTCAACAAAACACAAATATATATGCATATAATAAATCACTATATATATATAGGACTAGTTCATTTATTTTCTTATCTAATTAAAAAATAAATTATATTAAATTAAAGAAACAGAAGAGCAAGTTGACTAGGTAGAGAAGTAATGTTGTAGAAAATAATAATAATAATAATAATAATAACAGCAATAATAATAATGAAGGTTTTTTTTTCCTTTATATATGCCCATGTCGTAGCTCAGCCTTGCTTCCATTTTTCTGCACGTCTTTCTACTCATCAGATTTTGTAGAAACAAGAAACAGAGAAAAAACTCCATAAACCAAAAAAAAAAGCCTTTTTTTTTTTTTAATCTTCTCTTCAATTAGCTTCTTCACTTTGTTTATTTCCTACCAAAGGTTAGTATTTTTTTTTAACAAAACATTGAGATGTAAATCTTACAATCTTTTTTTTTTTTTTTTTTTTTGCTTCACTTCTTTTGGGGTTTGATGAATCAAAAATTTCTCTTCACATTTGAAAACAAGAACCTCTCTATCTCATTGCTACTTCAAGAAGCTACAAGACATGAAAAATCCTTGGAGTTTTATCCAAATATTTCTTTCTTTCTCTCTTTCTTTCTTTCTTTCTTTTTGTAGCCTTTTCAGCTAAAGATTAAACCAAAAACCACCATAAATGAAGTTCTTGATCACTGAAAATCTTGATAACTACAGTTTAATTGTATATGATCTCAAAAGATTTAGTTTCTAGCTTCTTTTAAGCAGCCAAAAAAAATATACATGTGCGCTAAATTCTTGATTTTTTGTATACAGTCTTTGTAGCTACCTCATTCTTTCTATGTATCACTATTTCTTGATTTTCTTGAATTACTGTCTATTGTACTGCTTTCTTTGTGTTTAGATCAGCTACCATGGCATACCAAGGTGATTCGAGGGAGGACTCACCTCAGAGGAAAATGGGTAGGGGAAAGATCGAGATCAAGCGGATCGAAAACACCACAAATCGCCAAGTTACTTTCTGCAAAAGAAGAAATGGTTTGCTCAAGAAAGCCTATGAATTATCTGTTCTTTGTGATGCTGAAGTTGCTCTTATTGTCTTCTCTAGCCGCGGCCGCCTTTATGAGTATGCAAACAATAGGTATATATACATACATAACCACAAAAACTTCATAAACCTTTCTTGAATCTTGATTTTATATAGTTTCTCAAAGAGTACTACCCTCAAATTCAATTGGTGCTGACTGTGTTTTTTTCTTTAACAGTTCAATTTTCTTGTTCAAACGAAATTTTGAACTTTCCATTTTTTCTTTTATTTGTTTTTCTTTTTCAAGTAGTTTCTTTAAAGGGTTTGATGAAGTTCTGAATTGAGGCAAAATGATGTCAAGATTTTTATTTTTTTACAAAATTTTTACCTCTGAAACTACATCTTTGGGTAGATTTAAAGTAAGGAAAAAAAAACATAATAATTATTTTTTTGGTGTTGCAGTTTTGATATATTGAGTTTCTCTCAACTAAGATTCACTTGTCTTTCTTTCTTCTGTTTTGTTTTTTTTTCCATGTATAAGCTTTGTGGGTTTTATTTATTTATTATTTTATAAAATAAAAAGATTATATCTTTCCCTTTTATGATATAAATTTTATTTTGTGTTCTTGGTTTGGTAGATACATAGATCTAGTGTAACAGATATAGAAATAGAAGCAATATTATAAGAGTTGTAGTGGTAGTAGTAGTAGTAATGGTAGTAGAAACAAGTATAGCTTTTGGAATGTATGCAGAGTTGTGAGATCAGCTTCTTTCTCTACTCCATTGTTGTTAAATTTTCTGTTTCCTTTCTTTTTTTTCCTTCCACAATTCCTCTTGCTTTCTTTCTTTGTCCCTCACAATCTCTATGTCTGTTTTGTGCAATCTATGAGGCTAAAACAGAAGGCCTATTGCAATATCTGTCATCTTCTCATTAGTCCATTTTAAAAAAACCAAAAAAAAAAAAAAAAAAAAAAAACCTCTTTCTGTGACTCTTGACACTTCCTTAGTAGCACGTCAGCTGCACACCAAGAAAGCAAGAGTACATTGTCAAAGTTAATGAAAGAAAATTGTCAGTAAACCCAAGAAGCAAGATGGTTTAGGGTTTTCAACTCCCCAAAAAATTTTTGAAAACAATCCCCAATTGGGTTTCTTCTGAAATCACGATAAATGTCCCTTCTGAAACCAATCAACACTTCAATCAGATGATCTTCAATCACTTCTAAATTAGGGTTTTTCCCTAATCTACAAGAAATTTTCCCCAATTTCTGAATTTTGCACCACCCACGTGGGAAAGCTTAAAAAAAAAAAAAAATCTTTATTTCATGGTCAAGCATAGGCCAAATTAGGGCTTGTAATTAACTTCACAAAACTCTCAGTTTTGTTACTTTGGCTTAATGGGATATTCTTTAATTAAATAATAACAACAAGAAGATACTTTCACAATTAATCAAAAGTCATTCAAGATTTCAGTTGGGTTTTTCACCTATTGTGATTTAACTTGGTTGCTGGTACTGTAGTAACTAGTTAGGGTTTTAATAACCAGATCAAGATCAGCAGTAGTTGTTGTTGTTGTTCTTGCTAGCTTTCTGATGTGTAGAAACAGAATCTTTGGTCACGTCAGACACGATTTTTCTGTTCTTGAATACTGACAAAAGGGTTTGTGTCATGATTCTTCCTCATTCTGATCAACCCTAAAATTTTTATCCTTCAAAATGGTGAAAAAAAATGAAAATGCCCACATGCCCGTTCCTTCTTGTTAGATCATTTTTATCTTTTTAATACTAACTTGGTTAAATTCCTTCACACAATAAAGATAGATATATATATATATATACTGGCCAATAAGAGTAGATCAACTTAAGTCATGATGATGATACCACTACTATTGCGATTATATATAGTGTGCTGGCTATCTTTGCATTTGTGCAAGATCTTGCATAGATATATTTATGCAAGTTCTTTGGGTTTGAAACTTCACCAAAAAAAAAAATTAAAATAAAAGGGAGTGAGAAAGTGAAGTGATGATGCAGAAGAGGGACAATGTACGACAAGAAAGAGCCAATGAGAGAGTTCTGTGCAGTCTGGCTCCTTTCATGCAATGGGAAGCGTACAACTGCTATTGGCCGGCTGATCTGATGCACTCAGAGTTTCAGTTTCAGAACACATAAAAAAGATTGATTAATATAATGTTAACCTAATATTATAATACTATTTTATTACTTTACATTAATATTCTTGAAAATGAAACAAGAGTTTCGCATTTCTTGGAAATTTTTTTCACTCAATCGAGGTGGGTATTACACTGTTGTTTAGGTTATTATCCATGGAGTAATGGGTATGTGACACGTTGTTGAGATTTGACCCTAGATATGACCTAGCCAATCATATTACAGAGCACAGTTCCAGCTTGGCACAGACAGCCAATCAGTAGCTCGACGAAGTTAAGGTATAAGCAAAAGAATAGGGAAAATGGGTCCTTATAGATGTACTGTGACATGACATTATTATATTATTTGTCATTCAAGGCTGATCAGTGATCAGACTGGTTTAGAAAAGAAGTAGGATTTTGCCATTAATTTTTTGCTTTTAGGTTTAGGGTTTCGTACTAGGATAAGTTTAACTGAGAGTGTTGATTGATTTTGACTGTTTAAGGTGGCTATTATTTTGGCTAATCACAGCTAAACAACAGCTAATTTTAGGTGTCATTATAACATGCCTAAAGAGCTAAATAAAAACTTCTTCTTTTTTTATTTCTTATATGTTTTAATCAAAGATCTTTCACTCTTTGCTTTTTGAAATAAATTTTTTTCCTTTTAGCTTTTTTGTTTTACTTTTAAATCTTTTTATATTTTATGCCTTTTTTTTTTTAGTTTGATTCCCTGGGGATTATTCCATAAGCAGTGTATATATGTTACCTATAGAACAAGAAGTTGTGAATGATTTTTTTTTTTTTTTTTCCGCAACAAGCTGTGAATGATAATTGATAATAGTTCCTAGTAATTAAATCAAGCAACAATGGGGCTTAAATTGTACAACAGATAGTTTGCTACTTTTCAACTCTTAATTAATTAATTTCTGTAATTCTACAAATATTTTGTCAATGAAGATTTTGAACTCAAAATGCCTACTACATCTAAATGAAGTTAAGTTTATTAAAAATAATAATAATAATAATAACTGAAAAGAAAATGAACTTTTGAACAATGTACATATAAAAGTCTGATTTTATATAAAAAAAAATTATATATTAAAACAATCGATTTGATCAAAATAAAGTGAGAAAGAAAGGGTGTGCAAAAGCTCTTCTTAGTAAGAAAGTATGAAGATTAAATTGCTCCTCCCTTAACCTTGAAATGACCCAATTGAAAAAATTTTGAAGTTTACATTCTTCTTGGGTCACCTAATTGCTGGCACTTTCAGTGGTATGTCAATTAGGCCATCATTAATATCATTTGTATATGAAATCTTTAACAATGTAAAGTTTAAGTGTAGGTGAATGCATAACATATTTTCTTTTCAGGGAAATCTTTCAGTATTATATAAAACAAAGCATTTAGTTCACAAAGAAAATAGTTTGGAAATCCATTTTATAAATGTAGTCTAACTTGATAACAGAACTGCATAACTGTTTCATCATTTTCTTCCACTGATAAGCTTATGCAGCTCCTACATTTTTTTTTTTGGCACAAACAGGCCTCATCTATCACTACAATTCATTGAATTTGGAGGGTCATTCCTACAATATCAAAGTTACTAGTCTATGCCCTTCAAGATTATGCCAACAATCTTTTAAGTTGTACCAAAGGAAGGGTATTTGAACCCATGCCAAATAGATTATACATATACATTGATAACTTATCATCCACAATCTTTTACCTCCTAACCTCACAAATCAATTAGATTACATATTCCCATCCTCATTGCTGTCAATTATCATTTTTCCATAGCCATGTGGTATTAGCTTAAAAATAGAGGGAAAAATAATTTTATCTTAGGTACATGAGTTGATAGAGAAGTTTAGCTAATTGCATAAGATGAAAATGCCCACATCTTTTTGAATATTTCACCCACTTTTGAGTTGAAAGGTTTTTAGTTTTAAGCTTATCTGATCAACTATATTAAACTGAAAGACGATGATACATGTAGAGTTGTGCGACGTTACAAGATAAAAAAAATTTCAAATTTATATTTTGAGACCCTAATTTTATAGGGGCAGAATAAATTTAAGAGTTTAAAATGGTAATTTGTTGCGCTGCACGACACACACAGCATGACGCCAATGATTACTGTAAATTGAATTCAAGTACTCTTTTGCATGGAAAGTGATACCTGATATATATAGTCCTTATATTGTCATATTGTCAGGAATAATTGTATTCAAATGTGTCTGATTGCTTTCCTTTGAAACTTTTTAATGAATAGTTCTCTATTTTACTCAAGTACTTTCATTTTGTACTTCTTTTCTTTTAGAGAAAGTACTTTCAGAAAAAGATTTTAACTCCTGCATTAAATCAATGAGCCAAAAAAAATGTGCAAGGAACTATGAATCCTTGTTTTCCAATTTTAGAATTATTTTGCATATATTAATGAAAAGGGTTGTCAAAGAAAAAGATATGATGAATCATTAATCATACAATTTTGTGATTAACAGCTATACTTGAGATTATTGGCTTTTCATGAAATTCCTTTCACTGATTGCAGTGTTAAATCTACAATTGAGAGGTACAAAAAGGCATCCTCAGATTCACCCTCTACTGGATCTGTTTCTGAAGCTAATGCTCAGGTACAATCTATCAGTTCTAAAGCAATCTTTGAATATGTGTTAGACATTTAAATATGTATGTGGTCATGAAGTTGGCATGTCATGTTTTTTCTATTATTTTTTCAATATTTATTATCAATAAAATCTTGAATTTTACTGCTTTCGGGGTTATGTTTCAGTTCTATCAGCAAGAAGCTGCCAAGCTGCGGGTGCAAATTGGCAATTTGCAGAATTCAAACAGGTAACCTTAACTGGCCTTATGGACACTTATGTTCTTATTTTTTGAATTAAAAAAAGACTTATGCTGTAGTTAAAAATGATATTTTCAGGCATATGCTGGGCGAGTCCCTGGGAGCCTTGAGTGTCAAAGAACTCAAGAGCTTGGAGATAAGACTAGAGAAAGGAATTAGCAGAATTCGATCCAAAAAGGTATCACTTGTAATACTAACTTTATGCATCTTTCATTTCAAGAAATTTGAACTCTCTTTGTTGGTAATCTCTTGTGCTAAAGTTTTCTCTTTCCTTCTCTTCTTATGAAACTTCTACCTGCAGAATGAACTGTTGTTTGCAGAGATTGAATACATGCAGAAAAGGGTATATTCTCTTGTTCTCATATTCCTTGTAACTTCTTGGTTGAATATGTAAGTAACTGATTTTAAAATTATTGGTGAAGATATGATGAAAATAACTCCAAAGCTTCTTTTAAGATTTTCCATATCTTTAAATTTGAGACTTTGTTTTACGCAAAAGTGTCAGTCTTTATATAGTTACCAATGAAACAGTTTGAGCGCTTTTCTAGTTTAAGCTATTATTAACCTCTGATTTTGCTTGTGCAAATTGCAATAAATACTATTAACGAAATCAAATCATTCAGATAGTACAATGGTATCCTTGAAATCTGTCTTTTGTTCTGAATGACAAAATGTACATTGCAGGAAATTGATTTGCATAATAATAACCAGCTTCTTCGAGCCAAGGTGTGTCTGTCTCTTTCTTTCAATGTCTCTTCCTTATCTACCATTATTTTTGGGTGTTTATCATGAAGCACAAGTCCATTGAACTTGCTTAAATTGTGCAGATTGCTGAGAATGAAAGGAAGCAGCAGAACATGAATTTGATGCCAGGAGGAGGAAACTACGAGATAATGCAAGCTCAGCCATTTGATAATAGGAACTACTTTCAAGTGAATGCATTGCAACCCACCAATCATTACCCACATCAAGACCAGATGGCCCTTCAGTTAGGGTAAGGCAGCTCCAATGAATTCAATCCATGGCTCTATATATATGTTATCAAATCACTAGTCAATTTCTCTATGCTTTTTTGCAGCTAATATCCTGTGGGCATCAAATTTCAAGCTTTTTCTTTTAATTTTCTGTGTGGAAGACTATTATCAGGTATTTCACCTGCTGAAAAGCTGCCAAGAATCCTTAAAATTTTCTAGCAGAGAAATCAAAACCTGATCAGTAATCCCACCATGCATTACTAATGTGTAATCCAAACCTAAGACTTAATCATATAATATATGTATAATAAATTATTATTATTATTGTAATAGAGCTAAATGTTCTAAGACTTGCTAGATTCTATGACTAGTTTTATTGTCTTATATTATATTTCTTCCTCTTGGAAATTAAATTAGGGCTGCATATGTTTGATGAAGACATAGCTGATTGCATGTCACTTCATTTATGAATTATGAGCATTATGTATCATATGCATGTCATTTTCTAGGACCACAGAAAGAAAACGATAGGCAAAAACTAATGCTTGTTTTAAAGTAATGTGTAATCAATTTCTGATAGCAACATTTTTCTCTTTGCTTTTGCAAGTGCATTTTTATGACTACAAATTTTTGTAGCATGGCTAGCTGGTCTGGTGGGCTACTCCATCAAAATGATCTTTTGTTTCAAACATTAACTTAATCAGAATATTAACCATCTGAGCTAAATAAAAGAGCTTTAAGCTTGCCACATACTTGTCTTGTTTAGAGTAAAACCAGTGTCAATTGAATTAAATTCTTGCAAAATAATATTAAAATGTTTTATATTTTTAACTTGAAATTTTTAAAATTAAAACTTATAAACTTTGTCAAACACAAAAATTGAATTGGAATGAATGTTTCTGTTTTTAAACTTTCCAAACACAATCACTAGTTTTGGGAGATAAAAGAAAAAAAGAACATGAAATTAGCTAGCCCATTTAAGCTACAGATTTGCCTGCCTTCTCAAGATTATTCTTGATCATTAAGCTATTAGCCACTGTTGTGTAGAACAATAACTAGTGCAGAAATTGAAGTTTTCAATAATTTATCATACTAGAGTTGGGCTAGGCGCTGTGCATGTATTGAACATTTGAAAATGTGTGGAAAATTACAAGATAGACTGCAAAACAGCGTATTGTGCAGCTCCAATAATCTTACATATAACTTCAGTAGGATAAAATGAATCCCAAAATATGAACAAGCCTCTGTGTATACATACTTTTTCTTCAGGCTTGCATCAACCGTATTCATTAACTGAGTTACAGCATGATACGATCTTAACAGGTATATGACCTGCAAATGCAATACACAACACAAACGTGAAATATTTTTGACACAAAAATGATAAGAACAAAATAGAAATGGTTGGCAGTAATTATATCTTATACGTACCAGGAATTTTAATTCCAAAAGAAAATCCTGGAGAACCCATTTTGATAAAATTTGCATCTTTTAGCTCATGATTAAGTCGAGCTACAAGTTTGGTAAGCCTTCTATTGAAAATATTTGCTGCAGTGTTCATATGGTGTACACATATGGAGCCCTTTGTGTCATAAGTAGCTGTTGCATTTGGTGTGCAGCCTATACTCAAGACTGAAGCTACACCCACTTTCCTTGCTCCATAATTGTACAATTGCTAATTTTAAGACCAAAAAAAATCACTAATAAGTGTTATTTAATGCTTTTTAAAACTAGTCAGGCTTCAATTGGGTTTAAACTCGAAATTTCATAAACAATTTTAGTACATATTGACCAATAAATTAAATTTCACATTAATGAATATTAATTAAGAAAATTTTTTAAAATAAAATAAAAAAAAAACTTACCCGTAATTGTTGAGAATATTGCTTAATTAGGAAACTTGCAAATCGAACTCGAGTATAAGTCTTACTTGAATTGTAGATGTTAGGCAAGTAGTAGTTGTTATGTAATCATTGTTTCCAATTACAGAGAGACATTTGTTCAAATGCTCAGCAGCTAATTCTTGATTTCATAGTATCTTAGCTATCCTTGACATAGTTACTTCGTGATTTTTTAGCTGCTGATTCAAATCTATATTTTCACCCTGTAAGAGGAAGGTTTTCTTTACTTCAGTGAATACTAATATATATATATATATGCATTAATTATAATTTAAAGAAATAATTAGCTACCATATGTTTCCCAGTTTCAACTAGAATTCCTGCTGATCCTGACGCATAGTTTACCCCTGCCATCACTTCAGAGTCTGTAGCAGTTGGAAATGGTGGAATGAAATTTTCAAACCCCAAAAGATCACCTGTTATTAATAGTAACAAATGTTTCAATATTTATAGAGATCGGTCTCTTTATTAAAAACAAAAAATTCTTATCTATTTCAGATATATTATATCTAACGATTAGATTTATAACACATTATTATATTTAACATTTTCATTTACAAAACTTAAAATACTCATAGCATTTATCAGACATCAAACAGTCTAGGCATAGACAAGAAATTATACACAAAAATTATATTTATAGAGCTTGGTATTTCCATTAAAAAAATTATTTATTTTGAATATATTACATCTAAAATACATAGTTATGTTTTATATTTTTATATTATATCTAATGATTAGATTTAGGAAAAAAATACATGTTGTGGGCCACGACATGTATAGCGTGTCGTGGTCCGCGTAAAATTATAATTTGTCCCCCTTATAAATATGGGTAAAAAAAAAAGTTAGGGATGAAACCGTGGTTTCTCACGGGTCACAATGTACTGTGCAAATTACAGTCTGTAATGTGTATCACCATTCTTAGATTTATAACACACAATCATATATATATATATATGCTTCACATTTTCATTTACAAAACATAAATTACTCAGAGCATTTGACAGACATCAAACAGTTAGATGCATTATTCTAAGTATAGATCATAAACTTCTAGAAAAATTAGACACGGAAATTAAAGTCAAATTTATTATAGAAGGGAAAGGGGACTTGAGCAATCGTATCCGCGGCAGTTCGGCCATTCATGTTAAAGAAGTTAATGTGGCAGGAAGAATATTTTGTATATTGCTTATAAAAATATATTGTAGTACAAAGAATATATATATATAAAACACAAGACAGAAGTGGAACTATACTAAAATACTATAATAAGGTACAAGTCATTTAACAAAACTAAACAACTAAAGTTGTTATGCAGACTAAAGCGTAGGGGGCTGTAGCTTAGGTTCCAATACATGTACCTTCCTGTCGGACCTTGAGGGAAGTCAACACCGTACGGTGAGTAATTCACTTTACAAGCTGTTTTAAGGTTGTTGTTGTTGCCTGAATCAACGAATGAGTCTCCAAAAAATGAAATAGCAAGGCACTTTTGGCTCTCCATTAACAAAATATTTGGTGTTTGAGACTATGATGAGTTGAACAAATGCTAAAAAGCATTGTAATTTTATCACATACACCATAGACAAAAATATAATCAAGTTCAGAAGTTCAATGGATAATAAAGAAATATGTAGAAGAAAGGAAAATGTGGAACTGAAAGTTGTAAGAGAAGTGAAAGCAAGAATAGTGACTGATGTGAACGAATGTGAGAATATAATTATACATTGGGGTTTATACTAAAATTTAGTTAATTTATAAGGCAAAGAGAAAGTGAAGGATCTACAATATAAGAGATGGTGAGGTCTTAGTGATCGAAATTAAAGTATAGTACTTGTGAGATCCTATTCAAATGTAATTGTGGGATGTTTTAAGTGTTAAAATGATAACTCCTCCCATCGAAAATCAATCTGTATTGTACAACATGTCACTTTTTCACTTACTTATTTGGAGTCTCTCTTGGATGTATGTATATATTTATACTTACACAAATAAAATTAAATATCATTAAATTAATTGTTATTTAATTATAATAATTGATATACACATGTATACTATACTAACATCTATTGATTT
>CATIWO010250681.1:0-23755 GCA_949673435.1 Macaranga tanarius | reverse complement strand
ACTAAATAATCAAACTCCAAATCATTTACTCATAATAGTGGCAAACAAATCTTAAATCACCAAATTTAATTAACAACAGTAATAACATTCTTAATTAACATTAATGAACAGTAATCCTGTTCCAGGACACGGATGTTACAGATAATATAAATTTTAAATGTCAAGGACCAAGTAGTATAATTTAACAAATCATAGGGGGTAAATAGTAATTCACCCTTTATAAAAATTTAAAAATATATATTGTACATTTAACATTGAAATATGTTAATCTAATTACTAAATTATTTCAAAATAAAATAACATTTACATAATTAATGACTAGTATTTAATCTAATTAATTAAATATTTGCACAATTTTATACTTAAATTATTTATTATTATAATATTTCTTTACTTATAATTAAAAAAAATTAAATGTGTATCATTTATTTAATATTAAAATACATCAATATAATTTATTTAAAATAAAATTTCACATAATTAATAACTATCAATATTAGTAAAATTAAATATATGTCAATACATGTATAATAAAGTTGAAAAGTGTTAATGTGTTTAAAATTTAATAAATAGTATAATACTAATAATATTTTTAATGCATGTATTAACATGTTTTTTATTTTAATAATACTTTTATTATTAATAGTGTAAATATTATTTTATTTTGAAATAATCCAATAATTAAAAATTTAGTACTTAGATGAATGTATTTTAATGCTAAATGTATGATGTATATTTTTAAATTTTTATAAATTATAAAAATAATTGATAATTTAAGTATTATAGCTAGTTAACTACTAAATATTACATATTTAATAAGAAAATGTAATATATTTAGAAAAAATTAAAATATTTATGTAAAAATTAAAATTTTAGGATAAAATTGCTAAAAATTGAAAATATTTAGTCTTTTTATACAAATATTTAATTAATGTAGAAATAGGCCCACATCAATAATGTCACCTAAGATGTCTTGTTACCATCTCCACACTCAATTTTGACCAAAACTAATTTTTAACTATAATTGCTACTAATTAATCGAATTTGAAAATTTTTGTTTAATATTTTACAAGTGAGATAAGATCATAACAAGTCAAAAAAGTTTGAATTTTTTAAACCAATAGACCAACTATAATCTAGAAAAAAAATTCTAATCTCTTTATTTTATTTAAAGTTACTATAAATTTGTACAAACTTCAATTAAAATTTGCATCTAAATAAAATTTTTAAGTATTATTTTGTATTGCATAATATATAATTAAAAATAAAGTTATATTATTTCAATAATTTTCCACTTATATTTAATAAGTTTTTTCTATCAAAAAAAAGTTTTTTAATTATTCTAAAATTAATAAATTGCAATTAATTTTTAATATTTTTACAACTATATTTAAAGCATAATTGCTGAAGCATATTTTAAAAATATATATTTCATAATAATTTTCAAATATATGAAAAAAAAATTCATTTTAAATTATTTTTCCATAAAAAATAAATTTTATAAATTCAATATTTGGATATATAGACTGAGCTACACAACATATACATGAAGTTACATTAGGCCCAACAATTGCAAATAATCTCTGTCATATTATTTCAATAATTTCCACTCAAATTTAAAAACTTTTTACTGCTATTCTAACATTAATATAGTTCAACTAATTTTTCATTTTTCCACAACTATAATTAAAGTATAATTTTTGAAACATGATTTTAAAATATATATTTCCTAATGATTTTTTAAAAATATGAAAATTTTTATTTTTATTTACTTAATTCAATATTTAAATTTGTAGACTCAGCTAGGCAACGCAGACTTTAGGTGCAAAGTATATTACAATTGCAATTAAACTATGTTTTTTAACATAAGACTTCCATTAAAAAATATACATATATATTCCTTCAAAATATATATATGAATATATATATGGAAAACGATTGTTGTCACTTTGTGACTAATTTACCCCTAAACGAATTAAAAAATAATTAATATTCCAATTTTGCCCTTATACTTTTATAATAATTACAAAAATATTAAATAAATAAATTATAAAATTTGAGTTTTTAAATTATTGTATGACGGGTTCACCCATACTTTCTTAGGTTTTAGATTTTATTAATTTAATTAATTGTCAATTAAAATAGGTGTTTTTTATTATTATATAATTTTTCTATATTATAAAATTAAGAGGGACAAATATGTCTTTTAATTAATTAGCGACGATACTATTCATATCACTTGATTATTCTATATATATATATATATATATATATATATATATATATATATATATATATATTGGCGCCTTCCCTAACAAGCAGAACACACGCAAATAGAATTCACTATCTCTTTGCTATTTATGTACATGATCATATGCAACTTTTTTTTGAACGACTAATCACATGCACTTTTAACATAAAAGTTTCAATTTTTGGTTTTCCAAAAAAAAAAAAAATTTTTTCAATTTTTGGCGTTTTTTTTAATGTGCCCAGTTGGTAAAAACTCTTTCCTCTCTATCAGTTTCACCATCTGCATTTGGGTTTTGCTTCAATTCTTGAAAAAGATTGTAACTTTTTAAGCTGTATCACTTGTTTAGGGTTCTGGGTTTTATTTTTCAAGCTTAAATTATGTTTTGCCACTGTTTCCAAGTTCTGGGTTTCCCTTTTCTCCCCTGTTTTGATCCTATAATGAAATTCTTGCTTGCTATGTGCACACTTTTCTTTGTGTTCTTTTTATCTATTTTTTGTTAATTTTTCTTTGGTTTTATTTAGTGTTTTTTTGGTTTGTTTGTGGTTATATGTAAAGTGGAATAATAGGATCTCACATTATTAAATTTGGTGTTGTTCAATTTTTCTAGTGATAAAGGTTGAATTTTGACAAGTTGTATAAGTTGAAGAATTTAAGGGTGTGAAGAGACTGCAATATTCTGTGGAATTTTATCTTCTTATCTGTTTTTTTTTTTCTAAATCAAGTAGAAAGCTAGAAAATTGCCATATGTGTTTCATAATTGATGCTACATGGAATGAAAAGGAATTTGTTCATTCTGAAGTTGGAATAGATGTTGAATTAGGTCTCGGATAATGAATAATCTAATCTAACCTTCAGTTTTCTTTCTGTTTGATTGAATTTATTGAGAAAAAAAAATAAATCTGAGGTAGAGTATTCAGTTCTGAGTGACCTGAAATTTGCCAAGAATTTGTTCTGTGATTTGATGGAACTGCATGTAATTTGTATATTTAAAGCACAAAGGGAAGAATAAAGATTTTGTGTTGTATATTTTTCCTGTTGAGCTATTAATTTGGCTATTAAATTTTATCCTAGGAGTTTGAAACCCCTAATTGAATGTTTCTTAACCATATAGATATAGCAGTTGGAGGGTGAATTATTTTTGGAATGATGTCAGAGGCTTTGGAGTCAGTGGATCTGTGTCCAACTGAGGATGCTCTTAGCACCTTGTTAGAGTACCTGGTCGATCCAAAGCTACCCTCAAAATCTGCTGCAAGGAGTACACCATCGCAATTAGATCAGGAATTAGTTGGAAAACAGGTATATTTTGCTTTCTGCCTTTGGCATCATCTTTCGTTGGAAATTTGCATATGATGCTCTAAATTTCTTGTTGCTGGGTCTTCTTTTGAAGATTTGTTCTTAGTTAACTTATTTTATGAGACGGCATCTACTTTAGAAAACTATTAGAGAAACATTAACATTAATATTTGATGTCATTAGACCTGCACATAAGCGTTCCTTTTTATGGTTTTTCTTACTTAGAAAATCTGGGAGCTGCACTTTGAGACATAAAAGAGCACTTATGTCTGATTCTTCTTACTTAGAAAACATTATTGAAAATAGATTGTATTGGTGTTAGAACTTTACATTTATTGGCCTTTTAAATAAGAATGAAAAGCCTTCACTCTAATTAACCTGGTCAAATGGAAAAGATTTGAGGTCGTTTTGATTTTCACTGTTCATTCTGAAGTTCTCACTATGTTTTTATACCAAACTCTGCACCAATTGAAGCGCCCTTCCTGTTTCTGGGTAGCAAAATGATCTTCATTATACAACACAAACAAGCGTTCCGTGTTCCCTTTTACTTCTCCCATGCATAAGCATTCTTAATACTTCATTGTGGAAAGGCAAAAATATTCAAAATATTCTGACAAATGCTTTTGACTAATGACTATATTATGAAATCTGTATTATAAGTTGGAAACATCTGAGTTCATCTAAAATTTAAGAGAGAGACAGACAGATTAAATACAAATTGCTTTAGTAAATCCCTCCATTGCTGTTCTTCATTCTTCATATTATCATTTGTGCTGGGAGGTAATGTGCACACAAGCAAATCCACATGTGTGACATATATTAATATCACCATTAGATACTCCTTTGGGACATTTAATTAAGTTGCCATTCATTATTCACTCTTTTCACCGTTCTTTTTGCTGTTGCAATTTATTTCATCAGGTTCATGCAGTTGTGTTACTGTACAACTATTACTACAGGAAGCAGCATCCTCATCTAGAATTTCTAGGCTTTGAGAACTTCTGCAAGTTAGCTGTAATTCTGAGACCTACTTTACTGGCACATCTGAAACTAATGCAACAATCCAATGATACTGAGCTTGATAACCTGGAAAAAGAGCTTTCATTGACAGAGAAAAAGATTATGGTTGCATGTGATATATCAACATGCCTAGATGCATCCAAAACGGCTCCAACATATGAGGGATGGCCAATTTCTAAGGTGGTTGTTTTTCTAGTAGACTCAAGGAAAGAGAATTGCCTATTGAAATTTGGCTGCATCACTGAAGGGGTGTGGTCGGTAATTGAGAAAGATGTGGATCTCTCTAATAAAAGTTCTGGGGAAACAATGGACTCAGAGCATGTAAACAAGAAGAAAAGATTTATTAGAAAACCTTTGAGAAATGTTTCACTTGTTGATGAAGCTGACCTTCGGCAACTTGCATTTTCAGCAGTCAAGGAAGAAACAGGTAATTGGATAAAAGAATATAGCTTAGTTTCCAACAATATTTATATATGCAATATAGGAGATTCGTGGTGCAAAGTATTGAACCAATTCATAACACCAGTTAAGCTATGCACATTGGCTGCATCCTGCTCTTAGCTCATAACTTAGGTCAAATTCAAGTTGAGTTATTCATTAATCTCTGTAAAATAAAAAGTTTAATGGCAAAGGTGATAAGTTCTAATGTAGTCGATTCCTTAAGTTTGTGTATTTCCCTAGATTCATTATAATTATCTTGGTGTTGTATTTTAATTTTCTATATTAATGATTGGATATGGTTCTCACATGTTGGAACAGATATTAATCAGAGTGACCTCTTGATTTTGGAGAGACATAATTTGTATTCTACAAGTAAAGAAAAGGCAGCTGCATGCTTTTATATAATGCAGTGCACTCAATCAAACAACAACCAAGTTTGTCAAATTCCCATCACAGATGCTCTTAATAGGTTTGTTTACAGTAAATCCTCTTGCTTATATGTTGGAAAATGCTTATCATAATATTATATGTGTGCATGCAAAAGCTGTATTATAGATTACAATATGAATCTTTGAACTATGTAAATTTTGTAAAATTGTGCATTTTTATGTTTGTGCAGATGCTGAATTTAGGGGTGGCCACGGGCCGGTTTCGGCCCGGAACCGGGGCTGAACCGGCTCAGGGCCGGTTCCTCCCCATATGAAACCGTGAACCGGCGGTTCCGGTTCCGAACTGCTGGTTCAGGTTCCAAACCCGAAAAAAAAAAAAATAAATATATATATATATCAATTAGTCAATTTAGTTTATTAGTTAACATATATATACATACATCAATTAGTCAATTAGTTAATTAGTTAAGTAGTTAACATATATATATATACATCAATTAGTCAATTAGTTAATTATATATATATATACATCAATTAGTCAATTAGTTAATTACTTAATTAGTTAACGCATATATATATATATATATATATATATATACATACATATAAACTTAATTCATGCCTAAATTATGCATATAATTTATTTTAATTAAAAAATATTTTTTTAATTTTTTGAAAAAGTCGAACCGGAACCGGCCCAGAACCGGGGTTAGGCCGGTTCCGGTTACCGTGGCCACCCCTAGCTGAAATGATATGCAGGTCTAGCATTTTCTAAGATGAAAGTTACTTTTTCTTGCTTATTGCCTCAAGGACCATAGTTCTTGAAAGTTTTTTACATTGTGCATTATTGTCTCAATCATCATCAGTAGTGCGAGCTTATAATTACTTTGTGTTTTCAGTTTTAGCTCTTGATTAAAATATTGAATGTGGAGGTATCAGGAAGGAGAAGAAAATAGGAAATTGTACTAGTAGTTAGATGGTGACCTTGGAAAGAAATAATTTGGGTTACATCCCTTTTTCGTATATTATCCCTTTTTTGGAATGGATATCTGATGATAATTTCCATCTTTTATGTAATAATATGGTGCTACCTTCTGTAGGAATCACCATTTGTGATGCTTTATCTCTGACTTCCTTGAAAATTAGAACAGGGAATTAGGACCGAAATGAGATTAGTTGAATCACCAGGATAGTTTTGACTTCTTTTAAATATTATTCCACAAATTATAATTTCAATTGGAGCCATCCAAAGGATCCATAATTAAATAAAGAATTGTGATTTTTTCATCGATAAGTAACTGGTCTTTACTGTGAGTAGCTTGCAAAAAATATGACTTCAGTTGGAGCCATCCAAAGGATCCATAACTACAGAAAAAAATTTTGGTTTTTTCATCAATAAGTAACTGATCTTTACTGTGAGTAGCTTGCAGGGCCCTCTGTTTACAAGGAGTTGTAGCCAATGGATGCATACCTCAGTTGTTGAATATTTCCATTTGCTTCCTTATGCTGAAATTATTGCAGACTGGCTTTCCAGGTAAAATTTTCATATATATTATTGTTGTGTTGCTGGAAGCTTATAATTATATGCATTAGTTAACTGTTCCTTCCTAGTTGCAACTTCAAGCAAAAGACACATGAATTAGTGGACTTGGAATCAAATAATGGTCTGCTGTGAATCATGAGGTATAAAAGATTTCATGTGAATTAAATAGTGGTCTGCTGTGAATCATGAGGTATAAAAGATTTCATGTGAAAGATGGTACTGCAAAAAAATAAATAAATAAATAAATTTTGATTCCTTATTAAAGCCAACTTTTTGCTTTTCCACTATGAAGCTTGATTTTCACCTAACCAGTTTTCTAGATTTTTTCTTCCCAATTTTCTGATTTGGAACTTCTGCAACTTATTTTCACCTATCTATCTTTGATTGATTGCATTTAGTGAATCAATGTTAGAACTATGTGGATTTTATGTTAATAAGAGAAAAAATCAAGCCTCTCGCATGAATATTCACTTGTTTGCACGCTAGAATTATTAGAATAATAGATAAGGGCAGTAGTAAGGGGCAAAATGCATCCAATATGATAATTTTATATTTAAACATATTTATTGTTCCAATACAAAGCAAGGGATGCAATTCCCCCTTTATAAGCACGGCTATACTACTGAATACTTTGATTGGTTAAGTTATTTCTCTTTTTGCATGTATCCTTGTACTTTACATTTATCATTCAGGGTGACTCCCATGTCTTTTCAACAGGAAAGGCCATTCCAGTAGTTCAGAAGTTCAAGTATTGGGATCAGCAACCATAAGTGTCGACAATTCAAAAAGGTTAGAAAGACCTTGTGTACCAGATTCTCCTAAAAGCTCACAGAGAAAGCATATGGAAAGCAAGAAAGGCTCTGGATCAACAAAGCAGCACAAGGATGATGACGGAATTTCTGTAGTTGATTTTCCTGAGGATTTTGATGGGCCCTGCAAAATGGAAATGGACAACTCTTTTGTGGTTCACACCCAAACCAAGGACAAAGGCACGAATTTTGCTAGCGAAGTCAAACCTGAAAACGACCAAAAGACTTCAGATGAGTGCTCATATGGTTCAACGGATAAGGTAAGATTTATTTTACTTGCATAAACAATTAAACAGTGTCAATCTACTCGTGACATATATATACTGTTGTAATTCTGGATGTGCAGCCATTTCTCACTGATTCACTGTGGAAATGCTGAGTGCTTCTACAAGATGGATGTTAGATAACTTGTCATACACATTCTTTTGTCAGTCATTCAGCTGTCCCTTCATTTCTTTAGTTTTTTATGCACTTGGCTTTTGTGATCATCATTATCAAAACACTGATCTGCTCCTCATGTTGTCAGTTATTTTGATTAGGCAGAAGACAATGGGAAAATAAAAATTTCAAGTTCTGTCTTGTACACATGCCAGTTGCCTGTGTAACTACAATTGCATGTATACTTTCTTGTACTCGCAGTTATTGAGATCAGTTGTTTCTGGTGTTTTTGAGGGCTGTTTAATTTATTTTTATATCTACTTGTGTAAGTTTTTCCCTGAGGCAGTGTTTACCAAATACCTCAACAATTCCTTGCTGGAATATGAGGTCTATAATAGATACCTTACATTACTTTTTGGTAACCATCTTCTGCTTGTGAAAATAAATTACTGTATATGCCCATGTTGTCTTTGCTTTTCTGGACTTTGGCATTGTAGAGCAGAAGCATGAATTTGTGTGTCTTTCTATGTTTCTATTCTTGACAAACATTGTTGTTACTTATTTCTTGCTTATCATGTGAGGTACAATTGCGTATGTAGGCTAAAAAGGCTGACTCTTTGAAGAGGCAGAAAATTAGCAAAGATGGACCTGTGGCCAGTGGAAACAATAACTCTAAAAAGAGCTCTTCACATCAAGAGAGGATACAAATTAACGGTCATGCACTGGTTAAGTATCATACAAATTCCAATGATATTGACAAAATACAAAATGTCATAGCGTCAAAGGATCAGGAACTTTCACAAGCTGCATTGACAGTTATTTTGAGCAAAAGAGCTAAATTGGTATAATTCTTTTTTCCTCCAACTCACAGTTGGCAGCATGCAAATGTGCCTTTTAAATGATTGCACACTCAACTCACATATAGACTGCAGGCTGCTTTCACATTGGATTATTAATTAGCACGACTATAAATGTTCTCTCTTACTAGGATAGTCATAGGTTAATGTAAGTGGATAGATGATTGTTTGGAACCTCCTTGTTAGGTGATCATCAGTCACAACTAAAGACATCTTCCAATTTTAGGTTGGTGCACAGGCCGATGATATACATTATCCAAAGTATCTTAGATAGCCTGTCATATGTAGATATATTTCCTAATTGGCATCTTTCCATATCATGTACTATGATTGAACTTTTCATATTTTTAAACGTCAGTTCAGTGTTGCAAGTTGGAAGGAGTCATGTTAAATCTTTACATGTGCATTCAGTGTTTGCAGCTGCGAGGTATACAAGATGAGATTGCCCAATGTGATAAAAATATCCAGACAATTTTGAATGGTATGATTTTAATGTCCGTCTTGTGCTTTCATTCATCCTTTCCATTTCTCTTAAAATGTATGCCACGTGAGTAAGAAATGAGCAGAATCAGAATCCTTGGTTTACCCTGATATAAACTGGCATGTCTGAATTGTCCTCTAGAACCAATCCTGTGATGTCTGGCTTTTAACTGTCAGTAGATCTTCTAATTCATTGCAAAAACTTGTAGGTCTGGACATCCTAGAACGAACAAATTGCTAGTAATGTTCCATTGGATGTAAAAGAAAGAATGAAATATCTACACAGCTACTAAATCTTCTTGCTGCACTAATATTTGCTTTATTTTGGTACAAACATAAATAAATAGTTGCTTTCTTTTGATTACTTACTTCAGTTGCATAGACAATTTGCATGAATTCTCATAGCTAAAATACATGTTTGGTCATTGATTTGTGTATATGTACCATGTGTATTGAGTGGGTCACGCACATACACAAGCCTAACAGCTCTGTTCTTTTTTTTTTCCCCTCAAACTAATTGCTGTAATTATACTATACCTTCCTGAGGTTTCAACTTTAGGAATAAGACCAAACCTAAACTTATTGTTTTCCCTTTCTTTCCAACAACAGGTGGTGAAGGTGATTTGGCCCTGAAGATAGAATCCCTTATAGAAGGTTGTAAAGATGTGTCCCTAAGAGGTCTTATTCAGGAGCCTCAACATGTCAAGGACCAATGCTCAACTCCATTGATCCCTACGGGATTGCCTGCCCATATGCCTAATCAGCAAAATCCATGTCAGGCAAGTTTTTGTAACTCTAAATTGTCTGATTGCTTATGTTCTTAGAACTCAAGTTATACCAAGTAGCAATACCTACATGGTTGATTAGTATATTAAGCAGCAGTGTGACGATGCTCTACACTCCATCCTTTTTTTTTTTTTTTTTTATGATGGCCTGCCTCTTGCTGTCTCATTGTGCATAATGCACTTAGTGATGTGGTGTCTGATGTTTATAGTTGGTGATTGATGTAATGGGCAGAAAGACATCAACAAGAAGTTAAAAATGTGCTTTCTTACTACACCTAACCTGACTAGCTGTTGATTCAGCAGGAACTGGATGATTTATGTTGTCAAATGAATTGGATACTACCAACTTATCATGTGTCTGCACTGGATGGTAAGATACAATTCCATGATAAAAGAAAAGATAATTGCGAATTATGTTGTTTGATGCTCATCTGACATTTAATTAAAATTTGAAGGTGAATTTCAAGCTGACGTAACTGTGAAAGGGGTAGACTATGAGTACTCAACTGGTGGAGATCTGCATCCCCATCCACATGAAGCAAGAGAATCAGCTGCTATGCATATGTTGTCCAAATTGCGCAATGACACACAGAGTCCAGCAGATTGTAAAAGATATAGAATGAGGTTATAGTAGGAACTAGGAAGTCAGTTGTGAGATGCCAGGTTTTCATGCACCCACGTATTTAGACTCTGAACACCTTTCATTTAAGAGCTAGGAAATCCCAACCGGAACAGATAATGAAATTAGATTTTGGGGTGTGATACTTCAGCATTTTGATGTTTCTCTTAACCCCAAAAAGATTTTTAAAAAAAGAACGGGGGATGAGAAGCAAATAGAAATTATAGTTGACCTTTCAATGGCTTAGCTTAACCATGCAATGGCTTGGTGCTGTACTTGTGACAACCTTAACCTATCTTTTTTTATTTTTTTTATTTTATTTGGGAGCATCTTTTTGGTTGTCTCCTATATATCCCATGACCCCTCCAAATTCATTAGCTCTCAGATTAGCAAAGAATGCATGCAATTTCAAGGTGATGGGAAAGAAAGCACTACCTTACACTCAATAATTTTCCATTGAAAAAAAAAATCCCGACTTTACATCAACTAACTGCAAGATTTTTTTTCTTTTTTTGGGTTTTCTTTTTTCTCTTTTTTTCTCCTCTTGAGTGAAGGTAATCTGGTTAGAAATTTGCCTGATCCTCGGCAAATTTCACCAAAACCTTCAAAATTGAGTATTTGGGTTCGTCTTCAGTTCTGTCCTTTGTTTCGAAAATGCTCTTCATTATGCGTGTGTAGAGCCTTTCAAGTTGCGGAATGCCATAATTTTCTGTGCGCTCCACTAAAAGCCGCTTGATATACTCCACATGGTTTGACACTTCGGCATCCAACATAGTAGCATCCTTGGATCCACTCCCTTCAACATTAACGGAAGCTTCTCCAGAAGTTTCATGCTGATTGCCATCACTAGGTGAGGATTCTGGCCTTTCAGGATTCATTTCATATGCCACTGGCTCTTCTGACGACTTTGCTTGTACTGCATCTGTTTGTCGTGCTCTGTCTTCTGTAGCTGATGCTGATTTTTTTCAACAAAGCAAAAAAGTGATTGAGGGATCACATAATTCCTAAAAAAATAAATAAAACGAATTTTGTGCAAACTTCAAATGGCACCACTCATTAACCAAGAATGACCATGAAATTATTACATTCGGGTATGGGCAGTGAGGTTAAACGTAGTCTGTAGCCTGTAACATCAAAGTTTGCTACCTCCTTTTACCGGAAATAGCCTAAACAGACACGGATTTATAAACTTAGCATCAATCTTCTAGATTAGATTGCTACACAGACTACCTATTTCCAGATGTAAGTATGATCTTTTGATATCACTTGGAAACACTAAAAGGCACCATCATAGAAAAATTGTAACTGCCAAACCAGATCACCATACCTGCATGTGCAACATCAATGTTTTTCTTTTGCCTTTTCAAAGCCTCATAGCTTTGATCCAGATTAACCTCAGGCTGGACATTACGTAGGCGGGCACTTGTCCTAGTAATAGTTCCCAGCTGCACGACTGGGGTTGATGGAAAGATGGATCCCCCTAAATCATCTGGCACATGAACTGGCCCCCCTTGGGCAGCAATTTTGTCACAGTAAGCAACAAGTGCAGGGTCCATTTGTGACAGCATCCCATGTACCTATAAGAATTGACAGATTAATAAGTGACCAGCAGGTGCAGGGTATGGAATACCAGATGAGAAAATAAAAGAACTTACTGCATCCCGAAGTTCATAAGCTCTACTAATAATCCTAGCACCATTGTAGTCATCTCCATTATACACCTGGATTTCAAACACAAAAAATGACAATTGGAAGATGTAAAGTACAAGAGAAGCACTAAAGCATACTGCCATTTCTTTTTGCTTGAACTCTGGATCTTTTCATAAAACATAATTTAACTTTATGCACACAACAACCGCTATTGTACTTCCAGAAAATAGAGTTCTGGAAAAAAGAGCACTGTTGTGACTTGGATATAATTAATAAGTCTCAGGCTTTTACAGGCTGAAGATTTTCGGACTTCTAGTATATCAATTAGAAACTGCTACACTTGACAGAACGCCTAAGCCATACTTAACTTTTCTTGCACAGAAGCCTGCCTACCTGCCTAACTCCAGTAACAGACTTGCAGTCACATTACAGCAATAACTTAACAAAAAATCTGTATCTAAGGAAATTCTCCATTCTAGGATGCATGTTCATAATCACCTATATAAGCATCCATCACAAATACACGGATTGCTAATGCATTGATCTGAGAAACAGAAATTCTTGAGCAAACCACAAACAAGAAATTTGAAGATCGCAATTATTCAGCATATAGCACACCAATTTCACAACTCTTGAGAAAATATACAACTACGACTTACAAAAACAATCATCCAGATATTACCTGAAGATTTTCAAAAATCAACAATGAAGTATGAGATAACTTATGATCAGTTGCCTAGTTCTGCTATTGGCTATCCCTAGTGAAAAAAATAATATTAATTTCCATGCTGTGAACTTTGAATTTCTATATTCTGTTTTTACTGATGAATTGGAAATTCAATAGAGCAACATCATTGATTAGATTAACAAGATTATAAATAAATACACCTCAACCTGATATAGATTTGTTTAACTTGTTTTAGTGCTTGGTAGAATTAATATAATGTTACTTCTTCTGGTGCACGATTGACAATCTTCAAAAATATATTGCTTCAATATATATATATATATATATATATATTAGCACTTCAAATGAAGTCCAAAGTCAGACCAAATTCATAAAATCCAACAACGATTATAATAGTAACTATGATTACAATTACAAAACTATCTTTCAAAGAAACAGCCAAGACACTAGCTTTCAACACCATAGCATGTACTCTGCTTGTTTTTGTCAAGGCTTTCACTGCTCTATACAGTATCCTTTTACAATAAAATAATAGTGCTAACATAGAAATGTTGTGCACGTGGAAAATACCAAACTATTGCAGACTGATCATCAGAATAAATTCATAAATTGCACCAATAGTGACTAGATGTGATCATCCTAACTTGACATGTTCAAAATAATACAATGATGATACGTATATCAAATACTAATATGCATGTTGTACCAGATATCACATATGTTCATATAATACTTTTGCACAATGTAACTATAGTTGGGTAATTTTCCTTGCTTTAATATATGTAGCATAAATCCCCTAAAAAGTACTTGATCACTAATTATAAAAGAATAAAGATCAAGGAGTTAAAAATAAATAAATAAATAAAAAAACGAAACTTATTTGGATGGATTTCAAATTAGAAGCAAAAATAATAGTAGAACTTACCTTTGCATTAGTCACAATGAGATCAAAGTCTTGCAGGAATGCTGAACATGTAACATATTGCCCAGAGTCAACACGCTGAAGCAGAGTTGCCATGTCCATAGGGTTTTGGATTATCGAACGGTAGTTTGGAGCATCCTCATCTGTGACAGGATAATGGAAGGCACTAAATCGTTTATCATATAATATCCTGCAACAAAAGGAAAAAAAAAAAAAAAAAATCAATAGTCCAACCTTATATACCATGATTTCCATCTCATATCAACCCAGAGAATCTTTGAAAGAACAGAAGTCCAACCTTATTTACCATGACTTCCATCTCATATCAACCCAGAGAATCTTTGAAAGAACAGAAGGGATAGAGGTGTTGCTTAATCTTATGTTCATAATTTTTCATGTTACACCTGATAGGACATTGTTGTTAGTCTTATGTTCATAATTTTTCATGTTACACTTGATAGGAGATTGTTATTAGTCTTAATTTTGTGTGTCTATATTTTTGTAACTGAAAGTATAAAACTATGTTTAACCTGGTATTCAATTAATTTTTTTGATTGATCAATTTGGTCAGCAATTTGCTAAAGTTCATCACATTCACCATGGGTGGTTGCTTCCATTTTCTTAAGAAGGTGCAGAGATTGGCTGACATTGCATAATATGCAGCTCACAATCAAATATGGAGCACATTTCAACATATTGCTTAACACCAAATCCCAGTTTTTCCCATCTCTTAGCCAACATTTGGCATCTACATCATTGTTAATTGATTTTTACAAAAAGTAAAAGGAAAAGAAAAGGAAAATATTACATCCTTGAACTGACATATTGTGACTTATGATTTACTTCTTTACCAGGACCAAGTTTCCAGAAATATTTAAGAAGTCCTTATCACATGATGAGAGACAACTAAGATTTCTATTTGATGCCAGGAGGTAAGATACAATTCATGAACCAACATGGTGTAATAGGTTACAGAAAATGCTAAACTAATATTTGGGGAAGGACTGAAACAAGTTAAAGATCATCTTACCGGTTGCAAACATCTCTGAGGCACATCCGCATTCGACGAAGGGCATGCTGCTCAGCTTCTACCTTAGCTTTTATCTCGGAGGCCTTTGGGCCACTAGCCACTTTTGGTGCCTTGGGAAGTTCAGGAAGGGACTGTGATTCTTGGGGTTTCTTGGTCATACCCTCCAACAAGATTGACAAAGCAGCTTCAATTAAACGTTCAAAAAACAAAGATCTGTCTCCAGTTGATGGTATGCCCACTTCATAGCTGACAATGGAAAGTCAATTTATGACTATAGTACTGAATTTATGAAACTTCATCAAAGCAAATAGTGAAAAATGATCAACAGATACCATGCTGGCACCAAAAGCCATTTTAATATCTTTCAGAGTTTATGATTATCCAAAGATCCAAATTATGATCCAATAGAGCACACATATAAAACCAACAGTCATATTTTTTTTTAAAAAAAAAAAGACTTTAACTTATAACAATTTCATGTTAGACTCTCTTGCATATCGGTAGAAAGAAGAAATTACTATTATACGATGTTTAATATAAAGGGGAGCATTTGTTTCTTATAAGGTTGTTAATAGCTCAATAAGAAATGAGACTGTCATAAATCACAATTATGCGTAGTAAATTATAAACAGCAGTAGCTTAAATTTGCAACAAAATATTATTTTAAAAGAATCGTTAGGACATACATGGAACGTTGAGGAAATACAGCAGCCTGTGGCTCTACACATTCAGCAGGTAGAACTGAAGTAGTCCCAAGCAACAATATCGGTAAGTCAGATGGCAGTTCTTCTAAAAGAGTCAATAGAACAGCCCTGAGCTGTTCATGTGCCTGAAATATAAAGGTCTTAAAATCAGATTACAAATACATAGCCCAAGGAAAGCATTAGCCAAATTTACAGTTGAGGTCAATTCCTTGGAAATGCGTTACTAGACCTGTTGACCTATTTCATATACCAATATAACTGTATCCAACATCTCATCAAAGTGATAATGTGGCCATAAGTCGATCTTTTTTCCCTAATGGAGTACACATTCAACCAACAACATTCTCTTTAACATGAATGATATTATTGCATTTAAAAGTTAATTTAATGGCCGCCTTACTGTCAGAAAAAGACTTTAGACTTTGGATATAGAAGTAGCAGTTATAAGTATAGAAAAAAATAATATATTCAACAGAATCAGCCAGAATAGAATGTTCATGATAATTCAGTAATTATACCACGCAAATATTTTTGAAAAAGAAGAGTGAGCTTACATTTTCCCACCAAAGATTGAAGTGAGGTAAATAAAGGATAGAAGGTGTTGTTCTCCTTGCTTCACCAAATATGTGCACCAATGCTTCCTCTGGTGTTTTTGCACTGGGATCTGAAACAAGAGATGGAAGTCCAAGAGAATGAACAGGAAATTTCTCCAGTTCATGTAAAATTGCAGGCCCAAGATGATCCTGTTAAACTATATCAGTAAGTACATTTAGTTTGAGGTTCCCATAATGACCAGTAAATAAAATCAAGAGGTTCCAAGATAATTACCAGGCCAGAACCTTCACCACCATACAGCAGAAGCCGTGGCCTGTACACAAGAGGAATTGCAGAACCATATGAAAGCATAGAAAGCTTGGTAAACTCTGACGACACAGCAAGAGGGTGAAATATGTCGGAAATAAAACTCATAGCCTTCTGTAGATGCCTTTGCAGACATGGCGCAACTACTAAAGACAATGGCCTCGAATGCACAACAGCACCCCTGTGGGCAGCAGGGGTGATTGTAGACATAGCTTCAATAAAATGATACTTTTCAACCTTGACTGAGTCAACATCAATCACAAACTTATCATCACTTGTGTAAACTTGAGGATATTTTTCACGGAACGCTCGGATGGCAGCTTCAGTGCATAGTGCCTTTAAATCAGCACCACAATATCCAACACAACTAGCTGCAAGTTCAGATTTCAGTTCCTTTGAAGGAGGCTGCTTCCACTTCCGAGTGTGAATGTCTAGTATTTCAGCACGAGCTTCACACCCAGGCAAAGGAAAATTAAATTCACGATCAAACCGACCAGGGCGACGCAAGGCTCCATCAATAGCATCAACTCTGTTAGTTGCTCCAATCAGAACAACTTGTCCACGTGAATCTAGACCATCCATTAAGGCGAGTAAAGTGGAAACAATGGAATTGTGAATCTGCTCTTGTTTGCTAGACCTCACGGGAGCAAGACCATCTATTTCATCAAAAAAGATTATGGATGGCTGGTTTCTTTGTGCCTCCTCAAAAAGCAATTTCAATTGTCTTTCAGCCTCGCCTACCCACTTGCTAAGTACATCAGCACCCTTACGCATGTAAAAACTAACCTTCTGACCAGCCTTAGAAGCAGCACAAGCTAACGCTCTAGCAATCAATGTCTTTCCAGTACCAGGAGGACCACATAACAAAACCCCCCTTGGTGGGGTGATATGATAGCTGGAAAAAAAATCTGGATATAATAAGGGAAAGAAAACCATTTCCTTCAAAGCATCAATGTATTCTGATAGCCCACCGATGTCATCAAAACTTACACTCTCATCAACTTGTAAAGGTTGGATGTCTGCCCCTCCCTTAGAGCTTGGCCCAGCAGTTTGGATCCCAGAAGTCAATGTAGTAATATTATCACCCTGATGACCCCAACCAGATGCCGCAACATTCAGTCCCCATGCTGTTGTCCCATGCATGTCCAGTCCACCAAAAAGCCAAGGTGGACCAGATCTGCTCCCTCCTCGAGCCCAAGGAATGGCAGGACCTTGGTCCAGCTCATCCACAAGAAGGGAGTCATCAGAATCTTCAGCTCTTGCTATACGATGGCGCTTGTGGACTCGTGCTCCACCCTTTCTTACATCCCTATTAACTCTAGTTCCTATCCCTTGATGCAACACCCTTCGTGGAGACCGAGGCCTTTGCTTACGTTCTTCCATAGAAAGCCTACGGACTTCAGCACGATTTCTCAGATCATATCTCCTCCTTCCCTCCTGTTCTTCTTCCTCACCTTCTTCATCATCACCATCTTCCTCTCCTTCATCCTCGCCTTCTCCATCACCCTCATCCTCAGCCTCACCATCATTCTGACCATCATCTGCATCATTATCATCAATTTCATTCCCATTTTCAGTCTCGTCTTGGATAACTTTGTCGTCAAAGGTATCTTGATCATCACCAGAATCTAAATTCAACTTTTCTCTTGCCATTGTTTTTGACCTACGGGGCCGTAGTCCTTCACGTCTAGGTGTTGATCTAGTCTCCACTATCTTTTTAGGCTTTGGAGATAACTCATCTTGACTCACATTATTATCAATTCGATTCCTCAAGGTACGAAAAGTTGGTTTCTGTAAACAAAATTACTAAATGCTTTACATAAAAACAGAAGTACAGAATAAAATATGGAAATATAAATCTCCATATTTGTTACACTTGAACTCATCAAAGCCAAGAGAATATAGTAAATGATTCCCAAAAATTAAGGTGCATGCATGGATATAGTTCCTCACCATCAAGTCTTCATCTTCTGATCCAGAACTATCTGTATAATCTTCAAGATTTACAGAAATCCTCCTCTTTCTGGTTGAGCGTCGAAGATTGGTAGAACCTGACTGCAAATAAAGCAAAATGAGAAAAGGGAACAAAATTTTGAGTTTAATTTCTCTTCAGTCTTCAGGAGACCACCAAATAAGAAGACATGTTGGTCCAAATAATAACTGACCTTCATATAGGATGTTAATTTGCAGCTCATCAAATTTTATTCTTTCTTATGCTTTACAAATCAGGGATAATTTTTTAAGGCCTTTGATACTCAAAATTTAACCCTATTGACATGGAATCCAGGTTCTCCAAACTGAATACTGATTAACCATAACTGAAAGTATTCTAGTAGAGGCTACATCCTTCGAGCAACAGCGAAGAAACTTACTAGAAATGTTGCAAAGACATAAGATAGATAAATTTCACACTCCAAGAAATCATAAACAATTAAAAAAGTTTGTATAGGCTCATCTTTGCGAGATGAACTCAAGCAAATCCAAAACATAAACAAGCTGTAACTTCTTTCCTCAACTGGCTGAAAGGAGCTGTTTATTTGGCCACCAATGTGAGACCAAAATTCATGAAAGTCCAGAAAATAAAGAAGGGATATGTGAGGTTAAAAGATGCAACTTACATTATTGTTTGGACTTCGTGATGGTCGATTTGATGGACACAACATCTTGGCAATTCGAGAGGCTGCTGTCCTCGTCTTAGGTTTACTTTTCCTGGTGCGAATGATGGTTGGAGTATAATACAAGTATGTCCGACCAAAAGCTTTAGGCCTTCTCCTGAGCCTATCACTTGTCCGTACTGGCCTTGAAACAGGCCCATCTCCTTGACCAGAACGCTTTGGATACATACGCAGATGCTAGCTCTAGAGATTGTGCTCTTCCATGCAACTCGAAATGCCTAACATCACATTCAGAGAAACAATAAACTCAAATTTTAGACCTATAGAACTTTCCAAAATGAAACCCTACAATAAGCCCTGATGGAAGTTACAAGGATGATTCATATGATAAATATTTCTAAATTTCTGTTGAATTCCTTTCATTTTGATCCCTGCTCTATTCACTGGAATTAACAGAAAACCTCCAGCTTCAAACTGGTACACAATAGATCAACTGAATATAAAACCAAAACAGTTTCATCAGTGCCTGAATAGAATTACAAAAATTTTACTAAAAGAGTTGCTCAGTCACCCAGGTACAGAAATCTTAGAGTTTCTACACTTGTGTTGTAAATAAAACATTTGGAAGGAGCACTCAGAACACAAAAAGAACAATTCACCAACCAGAGAGATCTTTGGAGACCAGCTTAATATACCAAAAACACAACAGAAAGATACAAAACTAAATAACCCAGAAATCAGCGTTTTGTTTTCTACAGAAACAGAAACAATTGTAACGCCAAAGCTAAGAGACCTTGAAAAGACCACAAAGAGAAGAAAAAAAAAAAAAAAACCTAAAGCCCTAATTTTAAAGCAACACATAAGTTTTCAAGTTAATGCCCAAAATGCAGAAAAGCATCAAAATATTTGGAACAGAAATTGTGCAAGGGGAAAGAGAACAAGTTTAAAGATGGAAATAAAAAGAAAAGAAATGGAATTCATCTTCTGTTGTTTTGAGACTGATTCTGAGGATGGAAAAGAAAAAAGAAAATTGTACAACTATACCTTTGCAGAACCATTATTGGTTTTACTATTGAGGGAAGATGCAAAAACTTAAAACATTATAACATTAACATTTCATTCCAGAAGAAAACTTAAATTAGACTAATATCTACTTATTTCTTTTCCTTTCTCTCCTTTCCCCTTCTCCATTTAAACACGCAAACAATGAAAACTAAAATAATTTCCAATATTCACTCCACCTCTCGTCCTCTCCCCTCACTTCCATCCCAACCCTAGTGCTAAAACAAACTACCGGACACAAAGAAATGGTCCTCTCATTTACAACACTCCTCTCCAATGCATATCAACTCTCATGCGAATCCATATACATTTCAATAAGAACTTATAGTCCTTTCCTCTTATTCATTGAGTTATCCATCATAAGCCCTTCATTTCCTTCACTCAAAACCATACAACTATAAACTAGTAACTAATTTATCATCCTCAACACACTAATTCTGTTCTTAACTCATCACTACCGCGCAACTTCACTTTCCAACAACAAATTCAACACTAAAACATATCTAATCTTAACTTAATGCAAACATTCCACCAAATTAGAAGCAAAATCAACCAATGCATGCAACCAATTAACAATCGCTCTAAAATCGAACAAAAACAATGTTACAGTCACAATAAATTTGAAAAAAAAATAAATTCAAAAAAAATGGAGATTTACCTGATCAGAGATCTCTATGCACAGAGAGAGCTAGCGAGTTGAAGCGTTACGATGAGATTAGGTCTAGAAATTGAGAGAGCACAGAGACACAGAGCGAGCGAGAGAGAAAGAGAGAGCTTCTAAAACCCCAAAGGGGTCTCTGGTTTTTGTGTATTTATAAGTAACAATAAAATATAAAACCTAATAATAAACAGGGAGTCCGAGTTATTCACTGAGTTTTGACTCACTGTGTTGGCGACTGAGTTTGGGGCCGAGTTTGGGGCCGAGTTTTGAACCGAGTTCTCTTGTTTCTATGCTGTAGGACCTAATTGGTCCGGTCAACGTACACCACGTTTTTTCTTGTATTTCTAGGAATCTTTGGTGCTAACGAATCAAATCCGTGGAAATTTGACACGTCGGAAAAAATCAATTTTTTGAAATTTTTGGGATTTTTTAATGATAATTATATACGACGTGGAGGTGAAAGATTCGGTTTTGCTGAGTAAGCGCATGTATACTACCACATTTTACAGAGTCATTCTACAATATAAACGGTTGTATCTATATAACTGGAATTGAAACCGTTAGATTAAAATTTAATTAATCATAATCATTGATATATTTTACAGGTATTGATATATCAAGATAATCAATGGTTGTAATTAAATAAAAATTAATCTAACTGTTGTAATTTTATTTATATAGATACAAATATTTGCACTGTAGCAAAAGCTCATTTTTTTACAATATATATATATATATATATTTACAAGGGTAAATTACAAATTACCTCCTCTATTTTACCATATTGTACTACTTCATCATTGACATTTCAAATATATATTTGTTCATCCTTTCTTTTTGCAATATTATACTATTTCTCCATTCTGTCAATATATCCGTTAAAATTTCTGTTAATTGACATGAAATGATAATTATACCCTCTAGTGGAATATAGTTTAATTAGAAATAATTATTGTTTACCCCCTCTAGTTTATCATATTATACTACTTACCCCTTGAAATTTAAAATATATATTTTTATTTTTTTTACTATTATATTTTTACTCTTTTTATCAAAATTTTTATTAAAATTATTGTAAAATATGTATAAATAGCCAAAATAACATGTAATTTAAAAGGTGGTTCAATTATAAATAAAAATAATTTTAATTAATTTAATCAATAAACCTAATAGATTAAACTAACAATTCAAATAAAAAAAATTTTGAAGCTCAAAAAGTATTTATACTTGATTAAATTTTTTATGCAACATAAATATTTAAAGTTAATATTTAAATAGAGATATTTAAGATTAAAAATAATTAATTAGTAATTACTAAAAAATTTGAGTAAATTAAAGTTAAAATTAGGTATTTTTTATTTTATTAAATAGTATAATCATAATTTTATAATTAATTAATAATAGTTTTAATATAAATATTGATAAAAATTATTATTACGATGAAAAATATAACTTTTAATGTTGAGGGGCAAATAATATAATAGAGTTAAATAGAGGGGTAAATAGTAAATAAGTTTAATACTAAAGGTTATTTTAGTAATTTTACATTAGTTAACGACAATTTTAATAGAAAAACTGACAGAATGGGTAAATAGTATCATATTATAAAATAAAAGGATGAACAAATATATTTTTGAAATATTAGGGATGATGTAGTATAATATAGTACAATAGATGGGTAAATAGTAATTTATCCTAAATAAAATAATAATTCTTTTGATTTTTTTTTCTGAAATGTAATTCTTTTGATAAATAATAATAATAAAAACAGAAAATGTAAAATAATATATCATTACATTTTAGTGAGTATATTTGAATACGCTATATACAAAAATGAAATTTTTTATATATATATTATAAATCAAAAAAATTTCATTTTTGTATATAGCGTGTGTATATATATATATATATATATATATATTGTAGGCGGTGGGGTTCAGCGCGCACCCAAGTGTTCAGCGACCACAGCACTGTGTGGGCTCAAGGCCCACTAGAAATACAAATTTGGGCCTTTTTAAAGGGCTTTGGTTGGAGAATGGAGTCGCCACCCGGATGAAACCCGGGACACACTTTACAGCAACTGGATTCTACGGAGGAAGCCCAGCAGCATCCTCAGAGATTGGGTTCAGAAACTGGGTATGGGCTTTTGTACAGCCCACCCGACCTTGCGATCGGCCTCCGTTTGTGTTTTATGTTTTATTATTTTTAATTATTTTATTATTTCTTGAATTACATGCAAATGGCTATTTTAATCCAAACAATTTCTAAATTTTACAATTTAGTCCGAGTTTGATTATTAAGTCCATTTTCATGTAACTGGGTTCATAATTCATACATCCATACACCATAAACATGATAATCCAAAATAAAAATAAAACAACCAAAATTAAAAGCACACACAAAGAAATGAGGGAGGAGAAAGGAGTTACAACCCAATTACATGCAAAATAAATAAAAAAAATTACAAATTAAAACAACTTAAAATAAATATTTAATTTAGTCCTGCAATATAAATCATAAGTTAAATATTCCAAAAAATAAATAACCTACAAAAAATACAAAAGTTAGTACAAGATAAAAATAACCAATAATTAAATCACAACTACATTAAAAATAAAAATTAAATCTAAAATTAATTATAAATATCAAATCACCCAATCAAATTAACAAATAATTATTTCTAATATTTAAAACTAT
>CATIWO010250636.1:0-20382 GCA_949673435.1 Macaranga tanarius | reverse complement strand
TTTTTTTTTTAATAATTGAAATTTTGAAATTTTAATGAAATAAAAAGAAACTGTTGTAAATTTTAAATCTAAATAATAAAAAGGATTAATGGTGTGAGAATATTGGGTTATGGGTTATGAGAAATATTGGCCAATTTATATTATAACTGTCTTTAGGACAGCGCATGGATTTAGAGGTGCATTTGGGGCGAATCCTTGTGGTCTATCCCATATGCATACGAGATTTTGTTTGTGATCTAATATGATCTATTATGAAATGAGCCGGTGTGGTTATGAAAAGAAAGTTATGAGTTAATAATTATGAGAGGAGAGTTGTGTGATGTGAGATATGAGTTGAGAGGTATGAATATTTAATTTATAAACCTAGCTAATTTTTGAGATCATTAATTCATAAAATTAATTGATGAAGAATTTGCAAAGGACAAGAAGTGATAATAAAGCCTAAGAAATATAGTCAAGAAATTAAATTCTGGCTTATGGAAATCAGTTAAAGTTAGGAAGTGATAACATTAAATAACCTTGGAATGATCGGTTTGAATTATTTGAAAGGTTGATAAAGATAAGAAAACCATTGCGAAATTTTATATAAGTATTATGATTAAACAACCGAGTCTTTTCCATTAGAATGGGAAACTTTGGTTTGGAAGAATTATATTTTTTAATTTTATTCATCGATTGGTTATTTCTTTAGTTTATTATTATTTTTCTTTCTTTTTATAGTTGTTTCATTTGATATGAAATTAATTATGCTATTAATTATTTCCTAATTATTATTTAAGTATTTGTTGGTTTAATTGAGAAATTATTTGTTTATGTCTTAAAGAATTATTACAAGAATATTGATTCATGAAATATTTAGGTACATTTGTGTTTTAAATAATGATATTCTAGATATTATCAACTTTGATTTTTCTCTCCTAAAAGTTTTGGATACTTTGTGAAACTTATAATTTAGCCGCTCATTGGGTACTTTCCCTATGAAATTACTCACCACTATTTTATAAAATGATTTTCCAGATTAGAGTAGTTACTATACACTGGACGAATAAATGGTAGTATACTGGGCCACGATGGTGTACGAGATCACCGAGTCAGAGACGCTTGTATGATATATAGTGGATCATGATACCGATGCCTAGCTAGTATTCCGTATTATGGTTCAGCCCATTGGGGCGGAGGTCAGTCTGGGCTTTTTGTTAGAGACCTTTAGATACCCCTTGTGCTATCATTGGGATAATTTTTGAACCTAGCGGCTAGAGAGGTAGTGAGGGTGTGGCGAGGGCTGGAGCTTATAGTTCACTACCACCATTATCATTGTGTTGAGCAGGTTGGCCAGAGTCCCGACTACTGTAGAGAGAGATGCTATGTTCATAGATACCTATGTATTAGGTTATTATTTTCTTTAGCACTTGGTACTCTCACCCATGTACATATGATGTATATATTTTTACCACTGATAATGGTTATGTTGTACTACTGATATTATGGTTATGTTATGAGATGTTATTGTGCAATTAATGATTTGTGCCATTTAACTATTTCGGGAGTATTTAAGTCAGGATTTGTTATGATTGTGATTGAGTTTTATCCTAATAAGAATATGATATTTAAGAAATATCCACCAACATATATTTATTTTGCAATGATATGTAAATGAATGGTATTGATTTTATGAATTGTTCAGATAAGGCTAACAACATAGATTGGTTGAATTCGAATATTAAGGAAGTTTAAATAATTTTTTTTTAATTGTTAAGAGATTCTTCCTGATTCTAGAAGTAATACATTTATTATTATTAATTCCTTAATTATGTATATTAATGGGTTGATGGTAGTGAGGGTGTTACAATAGAAGTTAACCTAATCAAAATAGGAAATATAGTTTAATTTAAATTATAATTATAATTTCAATTAATTTAATTTAATTTCAATTAATATATTACTTAAATTATCCAGGCTATATAAGTTATCCTAATCAATATAGGAAATACAATTTCAATTCAATTACAATTGTAATTTTGAAATTGTAATTTTAATTAATAAATTACTAAAATATCCGACTTTCATTTTATAAATAATACAAACAGTTTTGTAATTTCACATATTCCTCTCTCTCTCTATATATATAATAATTTAAAGGCTCATACATTGTAATTTATTTATTAATTATTTTTGTAATTTTAAATATTTAAAGATATTTTTGTGAAGTGTTAACAAATAATTATTCTTTAATTAAATGATAAAAAATATTTGTTTAAATAAAAATATAAACTAGATGAGCTTTAGCTAATTTGAAGTTGATTCATTTATAATCGAATTTTAACTAATTTGAACTTGATCGAATCGAACTCAACCTAATTACAGCCCAACTGTAATAAAATGAATTGGAAACCAAACCAAACTAAAATTTAGTTTTTTTTTTTTTTTTTTAAAAAGTACATAATTAGTTCCATAGAAAAGTAAAAAATCGAATGATTGGCTATAGCACTATCCCTCCTTCTCCCATCTCCATGCTCCGTTGATAAATGGCAATGGCATAATCATTAAGATTATATATATATATATATACAATACAAGTTTTGCTCATAGTTTTTAGTTTGATTTTGAGTGTGTTGCAATGAAGCGGTTTTTTAAGCCAATAGAAAAAGAAGGGTCTGCTAAAAAACCTACACTCACTCAAGAAGACAATGGTGAAAACAGCAAGAACAACAAGGAGCCTTTGAAATTTATTACGTGGAATGCTAATAGCTTTCTTCTTCGAGTCAAGAATGACTGGCCTGAGTTCACCAAGTTTGTTTCTGCCTTCGATCCTGATGTCATTGCCATACAGGTTCCTCTTTCTCTTTGTTGCCCATTTGTTCTCTTTTATGGTTGTATCATGCATAGGAGTTTAATCAATTTTGTTAAATATGCATTGTTTTGAAGTGGGTATTTTATAGTTAGAGCTATGGAGTTTGATTTTGTGATTCTACAAGAACCTCCTTCCTAAAGCTGAAATCTTTTTTATGAATTTCTCTTTTTCTAGCTTCCTTTGAAGGGTTTTTATTTGGCACTGTTGTCTCCATGAATTTAGTTATATATATATATATATATATATATATATATGAGTTTAATCTCTTGCACAATGTTTCTTCACACGTTTTTGTGGTTCAGTTACGGGCTATTCCTTAGTTGGTTCAACTTTAGTACCTATATGAGCAAGAACCTGCCTAATATTGCATTAATGTAGGAAGTAAGGATGCCTGCTGCTGGCTCAAAGGGTGCACCTAAAAATCCAGGAGACTTGAAAGATGACACAAGCTCTTCCCGTGAGGAAAAACAGGTAACATCTCTACATTGGATAATTGTGAATATTATGACCCAAAGATTAACCATAAATGATTTGAGACTTACGCACCTGTTGATTTGATGACTAGATTTTTTGGTTAAATGATATAAATTATAACTTGGATTGAGATCTTGACCCATAAAAGTTCTGAGATTTTCATTCTTGAGGAATTTCTATCCTAGTTTCACTGGCAACAGGAGGGAGGAAGAAAATTTTCAGAAAATTGAAAACCCACCCAAAGGATCTATATTTACATCCTCAGTAGTTAGTAATGATTTTTTTGGAACTTGGAAATCATATGTACTATGATGCAAGCTGAGAAAACAAAGTTGTACATCCTTTTTCTTTAGAAAATGCACTCTATTGTTAGTACGTTCTTGGAAGGGCATAAAGAACAGTTTCATGTGAGTAAAACTCAAAAAATGTGTATGAATGTCAAATTACTGATGTTCGCTTATAACCTATTGTAATTTTTGCCTAATCATGCAGACGTTGATGCGTGCTCTTTCCAGTCCACCATTTGGAAATTTCAAAATTTGGTGGTCTCTTGCAGATTCAAAGTATGCAGGGACTGCATTGTTAGTAAAGAAATGTTTCCAACCTATAAAGGTCTCTTTCTCTCTCGACAGAGCAGGTAGTTTGGTTCAAATCTTCATTGGTTCATGCACTTGATATGAAAGTTTATCAGTTGGGAAGAAGAAAACTCAGTCATAATTTAGTTGTGATTGCTTTATTTCCCTGAAATTGTTTCGTTTTTCTTCTCTTCTCATATTTGCATATGAAGAGCTAATCACTTGTACATTTCTCTGTCATTAGCTACAAAGCATGAACCAGATGGCCGGGTTATTTTAGCTGAATTTGAGTCATTTTGTTTATTGAATACATACGCGCCAAACAATGGGTGGAAAGAAGAGGAGAACTCATTTCAGAGGAGAAGAAAATGGGACAAAAGGATGTTGGAGTTTGTTGTGCAATTATCAGATAAGCCTCTTATATGGTGTGGTGATCTGAATGTTAGGTTAGAGTTTCCCTTTTTCTTTCTCCTTCTTTCTTTTGTGCCTCTTTCAATTGTACATGTCAGGTTTTTTGTTCTTGTGTTCTGGTTGTATTTGGACTATGTAGCTATCGTTGGGATTGACTAACAAACCCTGTTATTGTTTTCTCCAAAAAAAAAAAAAAAAAACTGGTATTGATTTAGGGGGCATGAATGCAAATTTGTAGTTTGGACTTTGTTAAGATGGGAACACTCTTTGCTTAGTATTTCCTGGCACAGTTGCCACCGACACCATGGGTAGATGGGTAGCAGGGGTAGATAGATTTATTTTTCATTAAACTGTTCTTGCAATTAGATCTGGTTTATGTATCTAATTTTTATAATGGACTTATTAATCTTGTCAATGATCGTACGCTTACAGTTCTGATATCTAAATTGCAGCCATGAGGAGATTGATGTGAGTCATCCTGAATTTTTCAGTGCAGCAAAGCAAAATGGCTATGTTCCTCCTAATAAAGAGGTGTTAGTACTCGTCTGAACATATTATGGCATGTTTCAGTTTCATGTGTACTTTTTGCCCTGCAAGATCTTGCTAAATTGCTTTTGGCACCAGAAGAAAGTCTTCAAGAAAGATGAGCCACTGCCCACAATAGAATTTTCCCTTGGGATTCTGTACATTTTATTCTTCAAGGAGAATTTGTTGGTCCTTGTAAATTAAATTGCTTTATCATACCAAGCATTTAGTCTAAAATATAAATACTGTAGTTGGCAAGATGCCATCAAAATGACACTTGCAATGTGATCAATTCTTTAACAATGAGATTTTGTTGAGTTAAATGATCTCCATCATTTGCACTGAGGCTTACACTTTTATGCCTGCATGGATGCATCTTTATTTTCCTTAACTTATTTATTTATTTTACATCCTTTGGATTTCATTTGTTTAGCATGCTCTGCCATATCTAAACCATTCTGATAGCCTTCGCAATTATTGCAGGACTGTGGGCAACCTGGCTTTACCTTGAATGAAAGGAAGCGCTTTGGTGCCATTCTGAGAGAGTGAGTGTGTCCACTAAATATCTACCACTATGATTTTATTTAGCTGATAGTTCTAGTAGTATATCATTTTAACTTCTTTCACTATCAGATTCAGCATTATTGGTCTTCCCGTTTTGTTATTTTCGTTCTCTTGAATTCTATATCATGCAGGGGGAAGCTAATAGATGCATATAGATTTTTGCACAAGGAGAAGGACCTGGAACGTGGATTTTCATGGTCTGGAAACCCAATTGGAAAGTATGAAACAAGTATCATATAGATCAGCTAAATATATTTGTTATTGTGCAGTTCTGTTTGAATATGATCTTTAATCTTCTCAAAGAAAGTGAAAAATTTTCTTGCCATGACTGTTTCAAATAATTGTAATTGCTCTAAGGTGAAGTGATGAATTTTTAGTTTTTATTTTCTAATATGTGGTTTTGTTGTAGGTACCGAGGGAAAAGGATGCGTATTGATTATTTCATAATTTCAGAGAAACTCAAGGATAGGATTATTTCATGTGAGATGCATGGAAAAGGAATTGAATTGCAAGGTGTCATTTGCTTATCCTTTTTCCTTATGCTATGCAAATTGTTTGTAATAGTGAAGTTAAGTCAGAAAGTCTTTTGGTCCTTCGGGATCGCACATCGGTTGTGAAGTGTGCGTGTGTGTGGGTTATATGGGTTAGCACGCTTTTACAAAATTGTCATGATTTTGTGAAGAAGTGTGTCATGTCCCTGACCCTTGTGTGTGTGTGTTGTGTTTTATACAATTTGAAAAAAAAAAAGTCAAAAAGTCTTTTTTATCATCCATTTAATGAGTTAAATGAGTTGAGCCACAACACAAAGGTTTTTGTCCAGTGGTTAAAAACTTAATGCTAGGGCCGGCAACCAAGATCCTAGGCTTTATTCCCACCACTATTGTTCTAATTTATCTTGCTGTGGGTTTGTTTTCCTCGTCTAAATGTAATTAGCATTAATGCAGTTATATAATGCATTCATTCTAACTTGTAAACCTGTGGCCACTAGAGAAGTCCATTTTTATGGGTTGAAAATACAAACCTGGTGTGTTAATCACTCCATGCCAGAGCAATGTTCAACTTTCTTCAGCTGTCTCAGATAGCAAATCAAAGGGGAGCATTGCTTTCATTCTCCAATGTTCTTAATCTTTGCAAATGATCTGTGGCTGTAGACGTGCATGTATATGTTGCTTTCATTCTCCAAAATCAACTGAGCACTTGAGAGGGCTTATCTTTCTATGGTTCCAATGTCTTGAGGCGTTCAAATGGGTCTGTTATACATAGATTTGGGAATATGAATCTTGGCATGATAGTGCAAAATGAGTTTTCTTTCCTGTAAAAGTAGTTAAACCTTCTCGATGGCCTTGGCCAACGGGAAACAAATTTGAAATTTAGCATATGTATATGACTTCTGTCACTGCATCAGTAGCAATGCAGCATCCATATATTCATGCTACGATAAAGGCCATTGAAATGAGTAGTTTTTGCATTCAAATGAAGATAGCTAAACAAATATGAAGGTGAACGACTGTCAGTCGTGTTTTTTCTCCTTTTTTTTCCCCTGCTCAGTTTCCATTGTAGAGAGGTTGAGCTATCTCAGTTGATGTTGAATTCCTGGCAGGTTTCTATGGAAGCGACCACTGCCCAGTTTCTCTTGAACTCTCACCAGCAATTTCTGATTCAAAGGAGAGTTAATCTTCGTACATGTCCATTTAGTGATTATGCTATACATTTACTCAGTGGAAACTCTTATTTTTGTTATTTTTGTTTCCCTAGTGCTAACGAGTTCTTTATGTTGGGGGGACCATTTCCATGGATCACCGCGTTGATATTAAGTAGGTAAAGAAAGGTCACTTACTCTCATTATTAGTTGTAATGGAATCTGAAGATTATAATCTAAACGCCCATCACATGCATATTTTAATCGAATTGTTGTTGCCTAGAGTTTTTTTTTTTTTTTTTTTTATGTGATAGCAAAAGAAATTATACTATATGGTATAGAAGCTTGGGAATAATGATACATTGGCTGCCCATTTCAGATTTCTTGGACATAATTATATTATATCGTATAGATCATGATGCCATCCTGATGCAAAAAGTTGCTACTAAAATATACAATAGTTTGAATAAACCATTCCAATGATATATGCTTCTGTTCTACCCAAGAAGAAAAAAGAGCCCAACTGCCCAACCCTCTTTAATTGAAATTTGGAAAATTGTATAATCTTCTTCTTCTCCATTAGAGCAGAGCAGCCAGTGCAGGGCCAGGGCTAGCTGAGTTGATTGATGCTTTTTTCGGTTGTACCGCTGTGCACAAGGGTCAAGTGTGTTCTCCTACAATGCATTGCGCCCAATTGCAGTGCGAGCTGGTTGGTCTTTTGCCTGTTCCCTCGACGGGCCCTATGGCTTGTGGTCCACCGTAATTAATAGATCAGCCTATCATAGTATGACACGTGAATCCATTTAGTTTTTTGGTTTTTTCTTTTGCTGTTGATATTAATTGCGGTTATTTGACATGTCACCATTTGCTTGGTCCCATTGTAGACTCCGTTTGACCACTGTCCAAGTCAAAATATACAATGGAGTAAAACCAAAGAACATTAATGGGTAAAGTTTTTTTTTTTTTTTTTTTTATTTTTAACATATTAATGGGTAAAGTTTATTCATTTGGTTTTCACCTAAAAATCTTCAGGGATAAGTAAAAAAAATCTTATGATCATTTTTTTTGTTTATTTTCTTGTCCAATTTTTAGATATACAATTTTTATTGTTGCTGATATGGTCTTGATGTGATATTCTTTTATATAAGGTGCCGCTAAGGTGGTTATGATATAAATATAATGTTAAAATTTCATTTTTTTTGAACCACTACTATTTAAAATTTAAGTGATGTGATGTTAAAAAAAAGTAGTAGTGATGTGGTAATAATACAGTGATATGATGTTATTATTTTATTTTTTGCATTTGGTATACCATATTGATTAATGATATTAACTTTTTTTAGCAACATATTAAATTAATGAGTCATTATACTGTACAAATGTTTGCATCGGTATAAATGAAACTATTAGTCATTAGATTAATTGTCATTTAATTGTAATCATTGATATATTTTACAAATATTGATACACCAAGATAATCAATGGTTGTAATTAAAAAAAAAACTAATATAATAGTTGTAATTTCATTTGTACCGGTGCAAACATTTACACTGTAACAAAAGCCTAAATTTAATATATGTAATATAATTAAATAGTATATATTATATAACTCAATTTGCCAAAAAAAAAAATCATATTAAAGATTGTCAAACCGTAGAATTACAAATATCAAAACCATATCCATTAGTTACCATTAAACATGATGAAAATTCTATGTATAATTATCTTCTTGGCTTATGCATGTTAATCTTGAGTTATAAAATTAAACAATCATTTTCGCTTAAAGTCTTACAATTTTATATTAATTAATCAATTAAGTCAATTTACCCAATTAAAATATATACTTTTTCAGGTCAGCTCATGTTAATATATTTTTCTCCTTAACATTTTTAGAATTGATAATTTTTGTTATCAAAAACTCAAAAACTTGAAAATTAATTTATTTAAAAAATAAAGACGGCTATACAATCATTAAAATTCAATATCCATTGACTTTTTTTAAAAGGGTACTATAGAAATGGCAATGACTTGTAAAAATAATGGGAAATCAAAATCCAATATTTATATTTTAGGTGACAAAAATGGTACAATTTTTGTGATGAAAATAGAAAATTGGCAGAAAGTGTAAATAGAAAGAGAAATGGTGTCATTTGTAAGAGCCATCCAAACCAAGAATAAAACCTCACTCACATGTTCACTACTTTCTCTCTCTCTCTCTGTCTGCTCCTCCATCCCCTGCCCTCTTCATTTTTCACCACTCTGTAATTAATAAAACAGAGCAAAAACCCAAAAACATAATATATTTTTTTTAAAGAAAAATCCAACAAAAAAAAAACATTTGATAAATATATAAATATTATATATATTTATTTATAAACAACATATCGAAAAAGGTGAAATGAAGCAAGGAATCTGATCAACATCTTCTTCTTTTTTTTTCTTTCCTCCTCTTCTTCTTGCTCTGCTTCTTTCTCTCTTCTGAGTCCAAGAAATGGACTTTGTGTGAGAAAGAAACCCACAAATCCAAACAAAAACCCACATCAAAAAGGTCACATCTTTGCTCTCTATTTTGTTGTCTGATGGCAGCTCCAAGTGGGTTAGTGACAGAACCAGCAGCATCACCACAGCAACAAGAAGCCTTTCAATGGCTTAAAAACCTACCATTAGCACCAGAGTACCATCCTACTCTAGCTGAATTTCAAGATCCAATTGCCTACATTTTCAAAATTGAAAAAGAAGCTTCCAAGTATGGTATTTGCAAAATCGTCCCTCCAGTTCTTGCTGCTCCTAAAAAAACTGCAATTGCTAACCTCAACAGGTCTCTTGCTGCTCGTTCTCCCTCTAAATCATCACCCACATTCACTACCCGTCAGCAACAGATCGGGTTTTGCCCCAGGAAGCCCCGGCCCGTGCAGAAACCCGTGTGGCAGAGTGGGGAGAATTATACTTTTCAAGAATTTGAAGCTAAGGCTAAATCTTTCGAGAAAAGTTATTTCAAGAAATGTTCAAAGAAAACGGCTTTTTCTCCTTTAGAAATTGAAACCCTTTACTGGAAAGCTACTGTTGATAAACCTTTCTCTGTTGAGTATGCAAACGACATGCCTGGTTCTGCTTTTTCAGTGAAAAAGATGAATGGAGGGAAGGAGATAAATGAAGGGGTTACAGTGGGGGAAACTGAGTGGAATATGAGGGGAGTTTCAAGGGCTAAAGGGTCATTGTTAAGGTTCATGAAGGAGGAAATTCCTGGGGTTACTTCACCTATGGTTTATATAGCTATGGTGTTTAGTTGGTTTGCTTGGCATGTAGAGGACCATGATTTGCACAGCTTGAATTTTTTGCATATGGGGGCAGGGAAGACTTGGTATGGTGTGCCTAAAGAGGCTGCAGTTGCTTTCGAGGAGGTTGTAAGAGATCATGGGTATGGAGGAGAGATAAATCCACTTGGTGAGTTGTTACTGTTCTGCATTACAACCAGCATTGTTTGTTATTTATGTTCATGGTATGCTAATGGGAATTTAGTAACATGCAAGGACACTTTCAAATGCAACTGATAGTAACATTAGTTTGTTATATGGTGGATGGGATAATGCTATGACTGAAAAACAGGGAGAGTCGAGAGTGTTTTTGACTTTGGAGTAACCAGTATAAATTAATAGGGTGGGCTATCAAATAGTGTGAGTTTTGAGAATTGTGATAATTGATTGTTCTTCATCATGGAACAGCAAGTGTGCAAGTGTTCTTGGCACACTTAAGTGGACACTGGACATAGTGTGTAACATAGGATGTCTTGTTGAAAGAGTAGTTGTTCACGTTCCTTTGCTTTTGACTAGTTGTAAATATCAGTAGCTATTTTAGCTATGAGGCTGTCGCTTGAAATGAATTGGAGATGGAAACTTCGATTATTAGTTGGGAAGTACTAGTTGAGGAGATTATGCACACAAAAATTACAGACATTTTCCATGAATCCCAAATCAAATTCTTTTTTCTGGAAAAAAGGAGGCTGATGAGGTTTATGAACAGTAAACATTTCTCTGTGGCTGCTGATTGCTATGCTATGTCTTTTAATCATCCTTCATGTTTTCTTTTTATTTAAAACAGTTAATAGAGTCATGTTTATTTAACTGAAAAGCAACTTTGTTTTGGACATTAAGAGAATGATTCATGACTTTATGCTTATGGATGCACCATATCAACTAATTGCAATTTCATTTGCCTTCTGTCAGTTACATTTTCAGTTCTTGGTGAGAAGACCACGGTTATGTCACCTGAAGTATTTATTAGTGCTGGTGTACCATGCTGCAGGTGCCCTTTTCATTTCTGTCCTACTCTGCTCCTCAGTGCTCTCCCTTTATATTCTATGAACTTGCCTAATCACTTTATTGGGAACTTGACCATTAGTCTTCTTGAATTTATGTGCTTGGAATTGCTATTATTTCATGTCTATTGTTAGTGGTTTGAAACCTGATTGATAATAATGTACGATAATGTGCTGAAAGAGAAAGAGCAACTTTTTGACCTAAAACATCATTTTCATTTTTCTTTCCTCTCCTCCACAGATGGGAAAGTGTGAACTGAACTTTGAAAATAATCTTTGAAATAGTAACGATTTATATAAGCCAATGTTTTCAGTCTGCATTGAGTTCATCTATGTATGTTGTAACTTTTTAATTGCTCTGCATCAGGTTAGTGCAAAATGCTGGTGAATTTGTTGTCACTTTCCCAAGAGCCTATCATTCAGGGTTCAGTCATGGTATTAAACCTCTGCATTTCGGTTCAATATTCTTCTTTTGCAGAAGTTATTGTTTCTTCTTCTTCTTTAATTGTTGTTCACCCTCATGATTTTTGACATTTAGGGTTTAATTGTGGGGAGGCTGCTAATATTGCAACTCCTGAATGGTTAAGAGTTGCTAAAGATGCTGCTATTCGAAGAGCTTCAATTAATTATCCTCCAATGGTGTCGCATTTCCAGTTACTTTATGATCTTGCACTGGAATTATGTACAAGGTTTGCTTCATCTACTGTTGCAGCTTTCCTTTGCCTGCTGTAATAGTAATTATTGTCTTCAGTACCTTCCTTTATGTTTTCCATGTGGTTTTGCTTTTCAAATTGATTTATTTCAAACTGAAACATACTAGAGTTCTTTGATGGCTTAGCTATACTTGATTTATTTATTACAAATCTAGGATTGATGAAATTTTATTAGACTTGAAGTGTTCAATTATGTACCCTGCTGATAGAAAAACTAACTCAATTCTAGCATTTGTGGAAAACTTACTGTATGCATAAGACAATTGCCTATGCTGGGTTTGGTTTCTAGTTATGTCCAGTTAATTCTGCTTCTCTATGCATAACTTAAATAACAGAATATCCTGAAAAAAGTTTCTCTTATTGCTGCTGGACGTGTATGTTATGATTGCATAAGTATGATATAGTCCACATGGAATTGGCTGTATTATTGATTAGCTGCCTCATTTCTGATTCTATTTGCAGAATGACTGTGAGCATCAGTGCTAAACCTCGGAGTTCTAGACTAAAAGACAAGCAAAAGGGTGAAGGAGAAACACTAGTTAAAGAACAATTTGTAAAGAATATAATTCACAATAATGAGCTGCTTCATATTCTTGGAAAAGGGTCTTCAGTTGTACTTCTTCCTCGGAGTTCTTCAGACATATCTGTTTGTTCAAATTTACGTGTTGGGTCACAGTTAAAAGTGAACCCCTCCCTTGGGTTATGCAGTATCAAGGGGATTATGCAATCCTCAAAAAGTTCAGTTCCTGATGAAACTGGGCCAGAAAGGAACCATGGAATCAATCAAGCAAAAGGCATCATTTCCGTACGAGAAAAGTTTGCCTCTTTGTGCAAAAGGAATAGATTTTCCGCATTGAATGGAAATGACAATAAGGATAATATAGACACAAGCACTGAACATGAGGGTGCTACCCATGTTGACAAGTTGTCTGATCAGAGACTATTTTCTTGTGTCACTTGTGGGATTTTGAGCTTTGATTGCATTGCTGTCATTCAACCAACAGAAACAGCTGCTAGATATCTCATGTCTGCTGATTGTAGCTTCTTTAATGATTGGATTGTTGGGTCTGGAGTAACAAGTGATAGATTAACCGCAGCCGGTGGAGACACAAATACTTCAGAGCAGGATCCGCCTGTAGGTATGATTTAAGTGGATGTTGTCTTGCCTCTATTAAATGATAAAACATATGGGTCAAAATCAAGTATTTTGTAGTTCATATTCTGTCAACAGCCATATTGACCTGAACTATGTGTGCCAAATATGCTCTGCATGCTTTCAATGGGATGATAATGCATTTCTTAGATTGGCTGATACAGACCCTCAAAAGCAGTATGCTAATGTTGAACCCTATTGGTTGGGAACTGACCTTGAAGGTTGGGTATGGGGTGTGTGTGGGCTAGTTAGGAACCCATCTTAAAATACCTTCTCATCCCTTCGTTAAAAAATGATGCAGCACTGAAGGTCACCGTTTTTGTTTTTTATTCTATATGCAGACAATAGCAATTGCAGACAAACCTGAATAAATAATTTGCACAACAGTGTATGGTCATCAAAATGGCCAAAGCCTTTTGTTTTAAAATTGACAATTTTATTTCCTTTTTTTTTTTTTTTATTATATAGGTTCTGTCTATTTATTGATTTCTTATTCAGGATGCTTGTTTGAATGCACTTTTCTTTTGGAAAAAATACAGGATGGATGGAAAACAAGGCTGTGGATGGTTTATACGATGTTCCTGTTCAGTCTGTTAATTATCAGCCTCAAAAGATAGATCAAAGTAAAGTTAAAACACAAGGTGAATCATCCGCTCTTGGCCTATTGGCTTTGAATTATGGAAATTCATCCGACTCTGAGGAAGACCGGGATGGACCAGATGTCTCACACAATGCTGACCAAATGGCAACCTGCTCATCAGAAAGTAACTATAAGTATCAGAATTCTGCTTTGCCTTCTTTGAAGCAAGAGTGTCATCATGATGAAACTGTTAGTCATAAGCTATCTTCATTAAGGCTTGACGGTGGAGACAAAGTTCCTCTTCAAACTGATGATTGCCATGCAGAACAAGGACATGGGGATAGAGCAGGCAATTTTAAGGATGGAAGTGATGGAACTCATGATTTTTCTGTTGAGTTTGAAACTGATAATCTTGCTAATATGGAGCCAAACAATTTGGAGCGTGCATTTAGAGATCCAGTGTCAGTGTCACATATAAATTCAAATTGTTCCTCACTTGTCCATAATGCTGAAAAAATGAAGTTTAATAGAGTTGTGCTGCCAAGAGGCAGTGGCGATGCATCATTTGCCCAAAAAACTGACGAAGATTCTTCTCGTATGCACATCTTCTGTCTTGAGCATGCTGTAGAAGTGGAACAGCAACTTCGTTCAATTGGAGGAGTGCATATATTGCTTCTCTGTCATCCAGGTATGTGTTGATAATAACTTCCCCATGGATTCTTCATTCAGATTCCAGTGCTCTTTACTTGCCAACATCAAGTTCTATACTGAATTTATGTGGTAGTGATATTAGAGCTTGACCTTATTTGTTATGGTGTAATTGAGTGTAATTGAGTGTAATCAATGCCAGCACACACAATAGTTTGTTAATTTAAATGGATGAAGTGACCCCAATTATAGTATTACGGTCTTACATTCTTCCCCATGTGGCAGTTTGCATATTTCTCTTAGTTTTGTTATGCACCATCTTCTTGTTATGCTTTCCATTTTCAGTATCCTGGCTTCCCATTTTGTCTGCACTAAAGTTTATCAGAAAGATGGTGTATAATGGAGATGGTTTTATTAAGAAAAGGGACTGTATACTCTGGATGAAAATTGTTTGCTGCTTAGTATTAATGTTTGGTTGTCGTCAGTTGTGGAAGTGTGTTTGTGCTCCTTTTACATTATAAAGAAAAGAGCTACAATGAGTAAGCCCATCTGCGGAGGAGGAAGAAAAAACTATTATTTATTTGCTTGAGAAAGTAACTATAGTCAATGATGATTTTAATCAATATCATAACTTTGTTGAATTCCTAATACTTTTCTGGCAGATATGTATATCCATGCTCATGTTTTTGCACATATAAAATCATTATGGTTCATCTGCCTGCTTTTAAATTTTATGGAAATATTTGCAGAGTATCCCAGGCTAGAAGCTGAAGCAAAGTTAGTGTCTGAAGAACTGGGGATTGATTATCTCTGGAATGATATTGCTTTCAGGGATGCCACCAAAAATGATGAGGAGAATATCCAGTCAGCTTTGGATAGTGAGGAAGCCATACCAGGGAATGGAGACTGGGCTGTAAAGTTGGGTATCAATCTTTTTTATAGTGCCAGTCTCAGCCGGTCTTCTCTTTATAGTAAGCAGATGCCATACAATTCTGTTATATACAAGGCTTTTGGTCGTATTTCTCCAGCTACCTCTCCCACAAAGTTAAATGTATATGGAAGGAGGTCTGGCAGGCAGAAAAAAGTGGTGGCAGGAAGGTGGTGTGGGAAAGTTTGGATGTCAAATCAAGTTCATCCTTTCCTATCAAAAAGGGATTTTGAGGATCAAGATCAAGAACAAGAGCAAGAAGGAAATTCTCGTGGTTGGAAAATGCTTGATGAGAAGATTGAGAGAAAGACACAGAGTTTCCACAAGACCACCTTGGCAGCCACAAGATCTGGGAGGAAGAGGAAAATGACAGTAGCAAGTAGGCCAGTCAGAGTCAGATCTCTGGAGACAGAAGATGCAGCTTCAGATGATTTAGAAGAGGATGTTTCTCATAAGCAGCACACAAAAGTTTATAGCAGGAAGCAAACTAAACATGTTGAGAGAGAAGTTTCATATGATTCATTGGTTAATTCTCATCATCAGCATGGGAAAACTCACAGAAGCAAACAAGCTAATTCTGATTACGGAGAAGATGCAGTTTCAGATGATTCACTAGGAGGTAATACTCAGCAACATAGAAGAATTCCAAGAAGCAAGCAGGTCAAATCTATTGAGAGTGAAAATGATGTCTCCGATGCTTTTGTGGGGAGAGTTTCCCAAAAGAAACATGGCAGAATTCCTAGAACTAGAGGCAAGCAAGTGAAATATGTACAGAGAAAAACTGAAATTTCTGATGATTCTCTGGACGGTGATGGTCCTGAGTGGCGTGAGAAGATTCCTAGAAGCACACAAGCTGAGTTTTATGGGAGGGAAGAAGCTGTTTCAGATGATTCACTTGAGGAGAGTTCTCACCAGCCACGGGGGACAGTTTGCAGAAGCAAACAAAGTGCATATTTTGAGAATGAGGATGCAATTTCAGATGATTCAGTGGAAAACAGTTCTCTTCGGCAGAATGGGGGAATTTCTAGAGACAGCCAGGCCAAATATTTTGAGAGGGAAGATGAAGTTTCAGATGATATGCTGGAGGACAGTACTTACCAACAGCACACAGGATCTCATAAGGGCGGGAAAAACAAATTTGTTGACAGGGAGGGTGATGTTTCTGATGACCTGGATGGCAATACTCAGCGGCAGCATATGAGGGTTTTTAGAAGCAAGCAAGCTAGATTTGTGGGGAAGAAAGATGAAGTTTCAGATGATTCGCTGGAGGACAATTTTCGGCGGCAGCAGCAGCGAAGGATTCCTGCAAGCAAAAGGGCAAAATTTGTTGAGCGTGATGATGCAGTTTCAGATGATATGGAAGATGATATTCATCTTAAGCATTGGAGAATTCCTAGAAGCAAGAAGGCTAAAATTATGGAGAGAGAAGATTTCTCAGATGACTTGCATGATGATGATGATGCTCAATGGCAGTCAAGGAAGATTCATAGAGGCAAGCCAGCCAAATTCATAGGGAGGGAGGATGTGTCAGATGATCTGGAGGAGGGGACCTATTGGCAGCAAGGAAAGACCTCTCGACACAGGCAGGCCACTTCTTTTGAAAGGGAAGATGTTTCAGATGATCTGCAGGAGGAAGATACATGTTGGCAGTCAAGGAAAACTAATAGAGGCAAGCAAACCAAATTTTTTGAGAAGGAAGATGTTTCAGATGATCAGCAAGAGGATGGTACTCGTTGGCAGCCAAGCAGGACTCCTAGAGGGAAGCAAGCCAAATTTGTTGAGCCGGAAGATGCAGTTTCAGAGGAGGACAATTTGACTAAGCAGTACAGGAGGATACTCAGAAGCAAGCAGAAATATGGGACCCTGCGGAAAATGAAACGAAAGTGTATTCAGCATGCTAAACCAGGGGCATCTCGAGTAATAAAGAAAGAGAATCCTAAGTCGATCAAACAACAGAAGGAAATGAAGCAAGAGACTCCTCGTCCTCGGAATGGTAAAAGTGAGCATAGTGGTAGACTATTTGAGTCGCTGTCGCATGTTGAAGAGGAGCTAGAGGGTGGGCCTAGCACACGCCTTAGAAAGAGGCCCTCAAAACCTGCAAAAGAGTCGGAAACAAAACTAAAAGAGAAGCTGCAAAGCATTAAGGAAAAAGTGAAGGGAGTTTTGGGAGTGAAGCGTCTGGCTGGGCAGAAGAATGTGAAAAATAAAGATCAGGATGCAGACTATCAGTGTGATATTGATGGGTGCACCATGAGCTTTGGCTCGAAACATGAGCTAGACTTGCACAAAAAAGATATTTGCCCAGTCAAGGGGTGTGGTAAGTCTTTCTTCTGTCACAAATACTTGGTGCAGCACCGTCGTGTCCACCTGGATGAGCGGCCGCTCAAGTGCCCCTGGAAGGGCTGCAAGATGACTTTCAAATGGGCATGGGCACGGACCGAGCACGTTCGGGTCCACACAGGTGCTCGTCCTTACGTTTGTGCAGAGGAGGGTTGTGGGCAGACGTTCAGATTTGTTTCAGATTTCAGTCGTCACAAAAGGAAGACTGGTCATTCAGTGAAGAAAAGCAGGAATTAATATAGAGAAATGTACTTGTTAACATTGCTAATGCAAAGCTGTTGCTGAATTGACAGGGTAGAACTAGGTCCAAGTCCAAGGATAGGGTAGATTTTCCCTGTAATTGTCCATTCATATTAACATTATTCCTCTTTTGTGATAGGTCTTGAATTAGGCCCATTTATTTACTTCAACATGACCAAATTGCTTGGATCCTGAAACAGATTTATCTCCAACTGAATTCTTGTTTTAAGTTGCTGTCCTTCTGTAGACAATATTATGTTTTGTGTAGGACAAATGGTTAATTTGGCCCTTCAACCTTGTATCAAGAGGTCAGATAAGTCCATTTTCAACTTTTTCACCAAATAGCCCAAATTTTTTATTTTAAGGCCAATTCAATCCAAATTTTGACCCAAAAGTGTGCATGTCTTTTACTCGCGCACAACAAACTCAAATAACAAAATACTACAATTTTAATATTATTTTTGCTTAACAATTAATTATTTTATTTTATCCAAGTTTTCTAAAAAAAACCTTTCTGCCTTTAATTTCTCACCATCAAAGATTTATAGATTAAAATAATAATAATAAATACTTAATTTTTAAATAATAATAATATTAAAATGGTTGGATTTTATTATTTAAGTTTGTTGTGCGAGAGTGAAAGGCACGCATGCTTTTGGGTTGATTTAGCCTTAAAATAGAAGTTTTGGGCTATTTGGTGAAAAGTTGAAATTAGACTTATTTGATCTCTTGATACAAGTTGAAGGGCCAAATTGACCATTTGTCCATATTATGTACTTGAAAAAAGCTGAAATTTTTGAAAGGTCAAAGGCCAAGAAAATTGACAGTTTACCGCTACTCTTTAGATGCTTACTGGCACTGCCACTTGTTTAGAGGCGTCATGAGCAAAAAACATAAAATTCTTTTCAGACAGGAAAGGACCAATAGATTCTTAATATCAGACAGTAGTGCACCTATCTTACAAGTTACAACAACAATATAAAGTTGCCAAAAATATATGTATCTATGTTAAAAGTCATTTGGACTGACATGAGAGATTCATTGATCAAATAATTTTGGCCATATTATTATAGGTTATTTAAAAAAAATATATATATTTTAGCACTTTTTACAATTTAATTATATATTTTTAATTTTTGTAATTTTATGTATAAATTTTTTTATTTTTATAATTTTATACACCAATTGAAAATCCGGTGAAATCTTGTTGATATGGTCACCGGAAAAATTTGAGTCGAACGTAGACGCTACGTCAAAAAGTATCTTTTTATTAGTTGCAAAACAATGCACAAACTTTGATATTTTTTACATTTTTATCATAAACTATTAATTTTTTGGCAAATTGATACATGTACATATATATATATATATATATATATATATTGTTTGATGTATATTTTTTCAATTGATATATGTAAAATGATTATTTGAACAATTAGAGTTCAAAATTAAAATTTATTAATTATTATTTTAATTCAATTATTAAATACAAATTGATACGTATTTTATTATTTTGAGTTAAATTATTATTTAGAAAATAATTTAATTAGTTTAAATTTTCAATTTTATTTAATTTAAGTAACGATAAATAGTAATTTTTATATTATTTATTAAATGAAAACTTTTATATAATTATAAAATCATAAAAAATAATTAAATTCTAAGATATTGTGGACACATGGTTTGACCCGGTCCACGAGGCAAAAGTCCAGTGATGAAAAATGACAGATAAGCCCGAATTGCTAAGGAACCAGATTATAATTTCTTTAAAAAATTTTAATTAAATTAAAAATAATAGTTTGGACCTAATAAGAAAAATGTTTAGCCCAAAATGATTGCCCCACGTGACCCAATAGATTTGGGCCCACGTTAATTAGGCCTACGGGCTTCAGGTGCCCAGAGACGCCACCTCTGTGGCAAAGAGGCGGCGCCTCTAGCCATAGAGGCGACGCCACTATGATGAAGAGGCGACGCCTCTATAATGAAGAGGCGGCGCCTCTTCATGTCTGAGCAGAAAAAAATAATAATGGACATTAATGACAGAACGTGGGATTCCCCCACGTTCTGTAACTCCTCTCCCACATTCATGGGAGAGGAGGTGAGAGGTTGAGGGCAACTTTAGAGGTAGGATATCTCTATAAAAATCAAAGAACAAAAGGAGAATGGGTTGGCAATTGTTAATCAAAAAAAAAAGAAAGAAAAAAAGGAAGAACATAAGTTGAATCTGGAATTTCAGAAGCAGAAAAAGGCATTCAAACCCAGAATCTGAGGGCTTCAAACAATTTTCAACTTATTTTTAGTAACTTCTTTTACCTTTGATTTTGCTTTTTAATTCCAATTCTTCTTATATTTTTTATTGTTTTATTTGATTTGCAGTGTTTATTATATTTTATATTTTGTTTCTAATTGATATTAGCTCTACTGTG
>CATIWO010250614.1:0-25046 GCA_949673435.1 Macaranga tanarius | reverse complement strand
ATAGATCTTTCTTCTCTAGTTGATAAGTGAACAGAGATCAAAGATTATTGTGCTCACATTAGCCACTAGAGGGAAGGGATTTTCATCTACCACCATGGTCTCCTTCTTCTCAGGGAATTTTAAAATTTCCTTATTAATTCTATCCTGCACCACATTTGTCAAGGCTTCCATGTCTACTGGGGCTTCGATTCTAAGAGCGTAGTGTTGGGGGAACTGTTGGATCCCTCTACTCTCTCCTACTGCCTTGCCTTCCGAGTTTTTCTGTAAATTGCCATCATAATCATACAAGTTAGGATGCACAGTAGGGTTAGTGTTAGCATAAATATGGTGAGGGAGTGATGACCTACCATTAAGGCGACCATTTTAAATAACCTTAGGTGTTGTAGGAATTTCCTCCCTTATGTGCGGAGGTGTATACTTTTCTTTCTCCTCTAGATTGATATGGATTGGGCGGTGAGAATCACCTACCTCTTGTGATCCAGAAGATTTCCCCCAAGTTCTTCAGGTTGTTTGTTAGCCTTAGATAGAGCCTCAGTAACCGCATTCTTGGAGCCATATTGACCCACACTAGCAATCGGTTGAAGATGATGATCTAGTTTGTGAGAGATCACTTTCTGACTTTTCTCTATAGTTTTGGCCATGGACTCTAAGAATTTAGACTGCATCTCTGCCAACTTGAGTTGTGCCTCCTTCTGCTCTTTAAGGAAATCCTCCAGAATCTTTTTAAAAATGTTAGAAACTTCTGTTTCAATTTTTTTTCCCAACAATAGGAACTGTTGAGATTTGAGCATTTTCTATAACCTGGTCTTGAATTTGCTTTTCAAAATTCTCTACCAAGTAGGGAACTAGACCTTCTAGCCCTACTGCAGCAGGCGCCTCCTCCTGATCCTGAGATCTAGTACTGTCTTTTTCCATAAAACTCCTGGTTCTTGGTATTTCAGTAGTGTCCCACCGAGCGTGCCAAAAATATGTTGCTCTCTAGCCCTTGCAAGTGAATTTTTGAGCGTGCCAGATATGTGAGGTACACCAACCTTAGGATTTGACCTTTATCAGAGACTTTAGTGTAGGCTAAGGGACATGAACTTACTGGGTTCCTAAACTAACTGCAAATTAATGAATAGTTGGGTTTAATACTGACGTTACCAAAAACACAAAGTGAAAGTTGAAAATTAAAGAAAATGATAAAAAGGACCTAAGGGATCTGTAAATAAACTAAGGAACTCCATTGAAAATAACAGAGATTTTGAACAAAGTTTGATTGATCGAAAACAACAAACGGGATAATGATAATTACAAACGAATGAAATCTAAATTTAAAAGCTTGAAAATTCTGCAGAGTTGATTTGTCTTGTCTGGTTTGGTTTGGATTTGGCTATGTATTTTTTACGGGAGAAAGAGTCCTTTAATCTAAGAAGTTGGTAACTTCCCTTTTTCAATAACTGCTCTCCTCTCACTACTTTACGTTCCTTTTAAAATTTAACTTCCTTACGTGAACCTTATCTCCTCCTGTCAGTTTTTTTTTTTTTTTACAGATAACCAATCTAATTAATTAATTGAGGTCATAAGCTTATAATTTACATGGGCTCTCCAAAATATAATTTTGGATGCAAACAATACGTTGTTGTGTTAGTACATGGGATGAACAAGAGATCGAACCCTTGTTGTCCACATTCCTACCAAAATATAATGCCACTACATCAAGTAGAGAGTGGCAGGTGATAATAAAAGTCGAGTCCTCTTTGCAAGTTAGTCAGATTTTAACTTAGAAAACGATAATTTTTGTGATATATATAGTATGTACTTTCTATGACAAAAAGTGCCACATTGTTTGGTATCTTTGAGTGAGGGGAAAAAGAGAAGAAGAAAAATGGGATTAGTTGATGCATCTTTAATGGGGTTAGCAGAAAAAGGTTGGCCAACAATAATGGCTGGTCTCTAGAGAAACATTTATGGCAATGTTGCTGGCTATCTGTTGTTTGTGGCTAATTTAATGGTACCCATTGTCGTTTTCGAGCCATTGACAGATCAAAACAATTTCATTTCAATTTGTCTATTTTGTTAATTAATTAGCTAAATATATAATAAACAATTTAGCTATATAACTTTTAATATATGTATATGATGAACTTTGAATTTGTATAATTAGTTACAGAGTTGTAATTTAACCATAATTTTCATACCCGTGGCAAAATTTTGTTGTGTATGCGTAGGCTGTTGTATTATGAATTCTCTGTCTCTTTTGCAAATAATCACTTCAGTAGCTAACTATTTATTTATTATTAGGGTTAAAGCTAAAAATTAAAAAAAATATTATTTTTAATGAACCATTGATATCAAGAATTTATTGGATTCTAATTAATTCAGTTCAATTCGAATAAAACTACAAATACGATAAAAGTCTTTCAATCACTATGTAACACAAGGGCACACATCATACCTCGATTTCTTCATTGTAGTATATCTTTTTGCAGCCAAGTAATTTAAATGTAAGAGTTGAATCACTAGGTTTTAACCATACTACATAATGATAGATATGTTTCATTTGTTTTTTAATTTTCGTTTTCTCTTGCTTGTGCACTAATTGTGCAGTAGGATTGGGATAAGAATCAATTTGAACCTTCAGTTCCAGCTCAAATGGATATTTAAGGTTTTCTTTTATTGATAGGACTTTTAAAAAATAGACTAAATTAAATCATTTCTTAAAAAATTTTACAATTAAACTCTATAAATTAAAGAAAAATTTAAATTTAATGTTTGACTAACAAAAAATTATTTCCACTAACAAATAAAATCAATTAAAAATTTTTACAAAATATATATCACTTCTAATTTACTATTTTCAGACCGTAATTTTTTTTGTTGGGAGATAAAGTATTTATTAATACATTAAATATTATCAAGATCAACATCAAGTGAACTACAATATCATGTGAGTTTTTGTTTTTGTTTTTTTTTTTTTTTAATAAACAAGCATCATGTGAGTTTAATTTGATATTTTAAAAAATGATCCAATATTTTAAAATGTTTATTGTTCTAAAATTTTCTAGAATCAGTGAAATTAAAATATTTTTCTATCAAAATTTTAATAAAATAACAGGAAAATTTATAGAATTCACAAACTTTTATTTGTTGTTTCATAACAAATGGCTTTAAGGGACCAGACATTTGTTGGTGGAGAATGTAACAGATTAAATTTTAATCTGCATTCATGATCTGATGGTCTCAAAATGACAATGCATGTGGCAATTTGGCTTCCATTGTATCATACACCTATTTTTGACAACTCCAAGGGAGCAAGTACCTCTAATTTGCCATTTAAAGCTGAGAGTTGCATCATATGATCATATCTATTCACATTCAAAATTCATCATATATAATATAAAAGGTGTGATTCATGTAATATAAAATTTTTAAAAAATAAAGTTAAAGAAAGCCATTTCTAATATTATGAGATTAATAGAGTTTAAATCTTTTTACCTTGTTATTGAGCTAAGCTAAAAATCATTATTTAGACAGCATAATGCATAATTCATTTCTAAATTTTATATTATTACTTTTTGACACTCCTTAATTTTTATTTTTTATATAATTTTTAAAGTTAAATTATTTAATTCTCACTATATGTAAAATTAATTTATTTTATAAATGCATTCTTATATAACTATAAATTTAATAATAGTATAAGTTTAAAGATGTAGTAGAAAAAAAAAAATTGGAATACCAAAAGTTAATTATATAAAATTTAAGATAAATTATGCATTCAGCCCATACAATTTATAAAATTAGCTTAACGCTTACACCACAAGTCTTGACCTTGTTCTAATTAAATTTGTATTTTTAAGTTTTACTAATATTTATGAAATTTTGTTATATTTATGATCACATAAATAAAAAAAATGTAATTATAAAGTTGAGTAGCCTAGTAGCATTAACTCTCTTTAAGACATCAACATATTAATTAAGGGTTCAATTCTTGACTTTCCCTCTCCCCAAATTAAAAAAAATGACTACCTCTTATAGCATCTAATAATATATTGGAAGTCCATTGGATTTTCTTTTTCAGAAAAAATATTATTTGAACCTATGAAACAAAAATTTCAAGAAAAAAGTTTAGTTGAATACAACAATAGTCATCAGTACTCGGTGAAAAAAATAATCTCATACCCCCTATACTCATCTTTGAACATATTAGGTATATTATTTGTTTAATCAATAATTCTTGAATACCTATTACCTAATCTTATATTTTTATGCTATAATTACATGTGTTTTAATTTGTCTCAATTTGAAAAAAATTTCATATATATTAGCATATAATTTCTCTTTTAAGTCCATGTAATTAATTATGATTTAGACGTAATTAATTATTAATTTAAAATGATAGACTTTATTGTACATATATATGTATTTATATAAATAAAAATTTCACTTAAATTTAAATTAAAAAAATTATTATTTTATTTTGAATGTATTATAAACTATTACATTAATGGCTATAAAAAAATAAAAATTAATCTAATGATTTTTAATTTTATTTGTATATATATAAAAAAAGATTTTTTTATACTCATAAAAAAGAATTTTTTTTTCATCTACCCATTTATTTTTTAATGTTCATTTTAGCTTCAAAAAAAAATCTCTTTTTAAGAAAAGTACTCACCTCTTCTCTTTTCTATATATTACTAAAAAAAAATTTGTTGGGTCAAGCAAATGTTTGAGCAAAATTTGTACACCTGCGATAAGATGATAAAGAGGTCAACGGTAGAGCCGTAGAGGAGTATGTCAAGTGGCTAAAGAAGTGGTGTGCCTGCCACAACAATTCATTTCTTCAACACAGGATTTCATAATTGAATTTAATTCTCTTTATTTCAATGTGTCAAATTATTTCAGAATGTGTCAACGCGCATGTTAATTAATGTGTGAGTAAAAATATAAAAATTCAATCAATACCTTTGGATGAATGGATGGAAATTGTTCTCATTCAAATAATATTTTAAATTTAAGTTATAATATAATCACATTAAATAAATTATTAAATGATTTTTACTGCTATTGTATTATAATTTTTATTGATTTAAAATTAAATTAATTAGAGTTGGTGAATTTTAATTATCGATAATTTAGAAAAAAAATAATATGAAAATTCAACTTGTAATAGTGTGGTTTAATCATCACTTTTTTAAAAAACATTATAAAATATAGCTAGAAATTAATTTTTATTAATATATATATATATATATATATATATATATATATATAATTTAGATTTTTAAATTTTTTATATTTAATAAACTCATTAAAAATTTAATTAAATTATTGATGCAGCAATTGAAATTATATAAACTCAAACCAACTCCAAATTTTTTTATGTCAATTAAATTTAACTGAATTTTAATTTGTAAATTAAATTTTTAAAAAAATGCATTATTTTTTCTAATAGTTAATGTCAAATTAAAATAATCATTCATAAAACTTTCCTTTTTCAAATATATCACTAGACATCTATACTTATAACAATATATAGACTTAATTAACAACCCCTTAACCCCTTCTATACTACTATGAGAATCTATTTAGACATTTCCACTTATTAAATGAATATATATATATATATATATGTTGTATGAACCGTGAAAGGTACATGCAGCCAAGAAAATCCCATGACTCGGTTACACAAAACAGTTTGTTGAACAGTTGTATATATAAACATTGATTATATACTAACCTGTGTCATATTATACATTCACAAATGTGTACATGATGTGCATATAAATCTATACAAATGTATATCCTACCATGATAATATTTATGAATGGAGAAAGCAGTTTTCTACCATTAATTCATAGGAAAAAGCTGTGGGATCCTTTTTATAGACCAAGACATATGGACCACCCTGGCTGATAGAGAAAAAAGGCCACTGATTTAATGCCATAGAAAAAAATTTTGTGCTGTCATATATATATATATATATATATATATATATAATATTTGTTTTTGAATTCATTTCAAAGCAAATTAAATACCTATAGCTGTACATATAAATAAGACTTTTTCACAATTGTAATTGATCTATTAATGTGTTAAAAAAAAATTGATATGTTAAGTTTAAGTTAATTTTGACATTAATTTGATATATAATATAGAAATTTTTATTAACTATAATCAACTTGATAATTTAGTAACATGGAATTGTTTTTATTTAAACTTAGACTTTTACCATAAAAATTTATAAATTTATATTTTATTTCAAAATATACTAGGAGAAAAAATTTTACCCACTCTAAATGTATTATAAATGTATTAAAACAAATTATAATTATAGATGAAATTTTTTTTTTCTGAAAATTAAAGCATCTTGTTGGCATTAATTCACATAAAAAGTGTTAAAAGATCTATTAAATGTATATGAAGACTTTTATAGTTAATTATATGTGGCTAAATATATATTAAATATTTTAGCTACATATATAACTTTTAATGCATATGGCTAACAAACTTTTAACTTATACAATTAGCTATATAGTTGTAATTTCCGTAGTTATAAATTATATTTAGCTACAATTTTAATGTTCGTGGTAAACTTTTGTAGCTATAAGTGCAAATTGTAGTAGTGAGAAGAATTTTTCTTATGTTCAAAAAAGAAAAGAAAAACAAACAAAAAAGTGCTGAAGAAAGAATAGCCTACTGCTCTTCATTAATCTGGGCCCTTTAATGTTCTTGCAATTAGAGGTCCCCAAGTACAATAGCATGCGTTCTACTTGTAGGTCTCTGATAATAAAGAAAAATTCAATTCAATTCAACATATTAGAGACAAAAGAAAGAGAAGAGATTAACAATGAAAGCACCAAATATATAGACTTGTATTATCAATCTGTGAACCACAAAAAATGGTTAAAAAAAATTACATCCCTCCAATACACTTGCAAACTTCTCATCATATTGAAAGCAGCACATCTTATTGGGTTATGAAATCCACACAAAGTGGGATTTAACTATAATAGCAACAACATAAAAAAAAAACTAGTGTACAAATTAAATTTGAAAATATATTATATGTAACAACTAAAATGAAAAGCGAAAAGTGTTGGATATTGGATGTTTGATATCGGATACCGAATATCAGGAGCATCAAATGTAAAAATAGAAAGTATCATTTTGAATGGAGAAAGGAGAACTAAAATTTTTTTGAATGATCATATGACGATGATAATTGGGATTTGTTATTTATTTATTTTTTTCCTTATGGAAGAACAACAAAGGTGCTTTCATCTTCATTATTTATCCAACCATACTTCTCCATGAAAACATTAGCCAATGTCTTTGGTGGGTAGCTATCAATGCAATCCTTCCACACATTACCATTTTCTAAATCTCTAACCACTTCCCACACACAGCTGTTGCATTTAAATCCTGCACCAAAACTTATCATCAATATTCTATCTCCTTTCTTCAATCTTTTCTTGGCTTCCATATACCCCAACACATACCACAAGCTACCAGCTGATGTGTTCCCAAATCTATGTAGTGTCATTCTTGCTGGCTCCAAGTCATACTCAGACAAATTAAGATTCACTCCAATTCCATCTATCACCGCTTTACCTCCAGTGTGGATGCAGAAATGATCCACTCCTGTCCTAAAATTGATGACAGGTCTAGCCGCTGATGCTGTTGTTGCTCCACCTTTGGCTGAGCTACGTCCTTGTTGCCATTTTCTGATGAATGTTAATATTGCAAATCGTAGCAGCTCCCTTACTGGCAGGATCTTTGGTGAAATTTCTCTGAGGTTGTCGACGAAAGCTCTCGTTGCAGCCTTTGGTAATGTCTTCCCCAGATGAAAACCTGGATTGCCTTGATCATCTTCTTTCTGGATGCAACAAGAATAAGACTCATCTCTAGCTCCATGATGAGTCCTCACTAAACACTTCAATTTGAACATGGCTTTGTGCTTTAATGCTCTTTTGTTTGTTAAAAGCATTGCGCACCCACCAGAACGAAACAAACAATTTGCAAGAATCATTGATCTATTATTGCCTGAGTACCAATTTGAACTCAAAGACTCTGATGTGAGCACAAGTGCATAAACGTTCTTGTGAGACTTGAAAATGTTTTGTGCAACATCGACAGAGATAAGACTAGCACTACAGCCCATTCCAGTGATGTTAAAAGACTTAATATCCTCTCTCATTTTGTAATGATTTATGATTCTAGAGGATAAAGAAGGCATCATAGCTAACATGGAAACATTAACTACAAGAACATCAATTTCTTGAGGAGATACACCTGACCTGGACAAAAGGTTGCCAATGGTGTCACAGAAGAACTCTTCCATCTCCAAGATCCCATCTTGAAGTGTAGGGTTCTCTTCTCTGCCCTCGAACACCATTCTTGGACCGTAGGTTTTTTCTCCAAGGCCAGAGCTCACAATTGCTTTGAGAAGAAACTTGTACTCATTGAGACCAAGATTCTTGTTTCTTTTTATAACTTCACCACAGAACTCAGTGTTGAGCATTCTATCATCTGTTGGCTTGTAACACTCGTAGTCTAGTATGTAACATTCTTGATATCTTTTCCCATCAAACCACCTCCATATCAAAAAAAGAGGGTACAAGATCAAGAATCCAAACACAAGCATAAGCACATCCATTTCCAAAAAAAAATTAAGTTTAAGAAATCAAGAAACCAAGTTAAAGAAAAGAGTATAGGAGGAGCTCTAGAGAAGAGAGAAACAATTGTGTGGAATTAAAATTTGTTAAGATGGAAATGATGGGAGCACATACTTATAAGCTGAAGGGGTGAAGGAGAAGAGGGTCTGTGTGTGTGTGAGTTGGACATGTGAATGTGCTTAACAAGCTTAAGTATGTATTTTCCATCAGCTCAACCCCCACCAACCAGAGACATTATACCGTAGTTCTAGCCTATTATAACTTGAAAAGTCAAATCAATCAAAATTTAATATTTAACTGAAGTGATAAAAATTAAAATCTAAATAGCATATGAGTGAATCCTAAATAGTTTTATATTATTGATTCGGCCTTCCAACTCATCATGGCCAGAATCATTATAAAATTTTTCCACCAACTGATATGTGTGTAACTTTTCGTATCTGTCTTTATTATAAATTCAACTCTAGTCACACTTAGGCATGTGAAGGATCGAGCTAAAGAACTCTAATTAATTTTTTTTTCCCCTCTCCCTGGATATATCTTTTTCTTCTTCATTTATTCTACGAAAAAAATTTATCTTAATCATAGCTTAACCAAAAATGATGGTACGGCGCACCCTCCAACAAAAATCTTTAAAAATTTGTAATAAATTTATTTATTTATTATCATGCAACCATTTATGGTTCAGCTCAGCTGGATCCAATTCTCTATTCTTGGTCTCAAATTTCTATAGATGTTCAAGGGCATTGTAGTTCACAGTTAATATTTTACCCTAGCTCAAAATAAAAAAATAAAAAAAAAGCTTGCCCAATATAATGTTGTCAACATTTAATTAAGAGAGAGATAAGGTGGTAGAAAGAAAAGAAAGAAGTATAATCAAGAGGAGCAGTAGTTTTAAGTATGTAATTAGTAATGAAATTATTAAATAAGCTTAATTCAATTAGCTAAAATACATGCTTAAACCAAAAGGAAAGAAAGGAAACATTAGCTCTACCTAGCTATAACAGCTTGCAATGGTATTTATGGAACAATTTCTTGTGACACAAATGGAACAATCTGCATTTATACTTGATACAACTAAACTAAAGTTTGGCACAAAATTACAGGCGCATTTACAATATTTAACATTTTTCTCTTTCTCTTTCGATTTTTTTTTTTCATTTAATACCTCGATTTCAGCAGTCATATGAGTCCTGACTATTTTAGAGTTTAGATTCAATGGATCAGATTACAGATCAAAACTCTTAATACTATTTTTGCATACATAAAATTAAAATTTGAAATTTTACTTATAAAAGAGACTAAACTCTTTTTCATTTAAATCTACCAATATTGGTATTTCTTTCTAGCTGGGATGTATTATGGATGGCTTTTCTTGGCCATCTCATCTTTTTCTATTTTTATAGCAGACTATAGCTTTCTACGCATAAACAAGCTATGCAGTAGTTAAAACTAGTTTAATAGTGTGTTCTAAGGAGTTTGGTTTGATAAATTTTTGTTCGGTTGTCCGATCTGTTTAAAGAATAGATATTATGATAGATTGATAAGGCACTGTTTGATCAAATGTTGGTGAAATTGAAAAAATCAGTCAGTAATTGGCTCCTTAGTGGCATCAAATGTAGTCATATCAATCATGATTAAATTAATTTTTGAGTTATTTTCACATTAAGAATATTTACCCATGTATTTTAATATATACGGTTCTTGGGTTGTGGATCCTCTTTTTCTGAGAAGGTGTTTTGTATTTTGTATATTATTGACTTCAAATTGCTTAGGTTATTAAGAAAAATTTTACTTATTGTAAATGTTTTTCGTACACAATCAGAGTTGTTACATTTAAGCATATATTTTATTTTTATTTGATAAATATAAAATATTTGAAATATATATTATAAATTTAAGCGTCGGATGTAATATATTTTAAATAGATAAACATCTCCCAAAATTATATCTCTTTGTGATGATTGTATGAATAATACATATTTCTAAAAAAACTGCAATTAGGCATTATTGTTTTTCTATAGTTATGTTTGGTTCACTTAGTAAAGCTATTTATACCAGAATATAAGAATGGAATTGTTCATCCATAAAAACCATTCGTTTTTTCATACTTTTTGAAAGAATAATTTCTCATTCATATAAATATCAAATCAGATCAACTATAGATTAGTTAAATTTATAAATAAAGATCAATTATTAAAATATTTTAATAAAGAATATATATATGAAAATAATAAATATAATTTATAATAATTTTTACATTATATATAAATTGCTTTTTTGAGATATAAGAAACAACCATAAAAGAATTACAATAGACAAATAATATTATTTTTGGTTCCAATTTTATAGTGAACCAAATTATTTACTAAAATTTTTATTTATATTAAGTTTTTTCTATTTTATTTCCAACCAAGCAAGTCCTAAAGGAAATCATCTTCCAATATGTTCAGAGTTTGAAGTACTTAGAAATGAACATTTTGTCAACCAAAAAAAATATTTTCTAAAACTTAAAAATATATATGTTTTGAGTGTCTATTGAAAATGAAAATATATTTTTCAAATTTCCATAAAATTCAGTTTTAACCTTTTTTACCCGGTCCAAACTCTAAAATATTCCTAAAAAAACATATATTATTAAAAAAAAGTTGAATGGTTTTAGCTTAATGATAAATTATACTGAAGGGGTTTTTTTTTTCTTTGGAAAATGAAGGGGTAATTTTTCAAATTAGGTGAAAATTAAATTTTTTATAATGTTTTTACTAAAAGTGAGGTCAATATATCAACTATTTACTGTCATGTTTTTGTGAAGAAGTGTGTCTTGTCTCTGACCCAGTGTGTGCGTGTGTTTGTACGTTTTGTTAATTTCAAAAAAAATATATCAACTATTTACTTTTGTTTTATAAATAATGTGTTATGTAAATTGAAAATGTAATTTATTTCAATAAATAATATTCTTGTTGGACCTAATTGATGGTTTAGTAAAAAAAAATATTCTTTTTCCTTTAAAGTTAAGTTGAGTTTTTTTTACCTGAAGGTTGAATAATCTAGTGCTCCCTTCAAGATATATAATTTAAAAAATAAATTATTTTTTAATTTATTATAAATTATAGATTTTTTCTAAAAAATAATTAATTTACTAATAAAATAATTAATATCTAATTTAATAAATATTAGATATAACGTATAATTAAAAAATCATATTTTATATTAGTTATAAATTATAATTAAAAAATCATATTTTAACTATCTTAATTTTTAATTCAAAAGAAAATTAACCTTACCTATAAATCTTTGGGATGGATAAAATGCCTTTAATGACATACCACATATCAACAAAATTATGAGGTTAACATGTGAATATATAGGAGAATAACTTGTGTAATTGTTTTGATTCAGGATAAGAGAATAATTTGTGTACTTGTTTCCAAACTAATAATAATAATAATTCAAAACAGAAAATAAATAGCATTGGATAGGATTCTTACAATTTCACGTTTGGATTTTAATAACCAGTAGCAATTAATTGGCTTGACTTTGCTTGAGCAATTAATATGCTGTAATTGTCTGGTGGAATTCGGCTTTGTTTATATTGCTTATTTTAAGTTTATGTTATAGTTAGAGGTCGTTTCATATTTGGTTAGAATTAAAAATTAGTAATTAATAATTATTGTTATTTTTAATTTTTTATTAATTTTATTTTGATATTTTTCTGTTAGTTAATAGTTTATTTTAATTTATTTTTTGTTATAATTATATATTATATTTACTAAAATAATTAATAATGAATAATTTATTAATTAAATATATATAATTATTTTTATAATGCATAATAAAATAGATATTATTTTAAACTGAAATTAGTAGTTAAATAATTATAATATTTTATCTATTATTTTTAAAAAATTATATCAATGAAATTCATATTTTATAATTTACTTTTAAATTGTTTTTATAAATATTTTTAGTAATACTTAAATTAAAGATAATAGATAATTATTTATTACTATATTCTATTTTAAATAATTTATGTGAATAAAATGTGTTATAAAGCATATAAAGTTATATTTATAAATAAATTATATTACTAATGGTCATTTGCTATATACCAATATCTAATAAAATTATATTAGACGGTTTATATACATTTATCAATTATCAATTGGTATAAACAGTTAAACTAAATAGATTCTTATATATTCATTGGTTTAGAAATTCATTTGGTTTGATTTGACTTTAAAAGATCACTAATTTTAAATTTAATTTAAATAATTACTACATTTAATCATAAAGTTTCTTAATATTTAATTCAACCTATATTTTTTTCATATACAATTAAAATATATTTTGTGTCAAAATTTTGGATGAATATTAAAGTTTAAATTAAGTTATAACAAATTTGTGTTTTTTTTTTTTGAGTTGGATTGGATTTAAGAAGAATTTTCGACATAATTTATCGAGACTTGTAAAATTTATTTAATGATTTTTAAAAATTAATCTCAATATTATTTGATTCATCACTTGCACAATTAACATAACGAAATATATTTAGTTATTGAATCAATGATTTATTTTAAATTATTTATTGTTGAATGAACAATAATTATTTTAAGATACTTAATTATATTTAACCAACAAGTGAATGATAAATTTAGTTAGTTATAATCATTTATTTTTTTATTATTTTATGAATTAAGTGTAATACATGATGCAGACAAGTGGAGTATTGACTTTGCTTGTTTAAAAATTCAACATTAATGACTTAACATCTAGAAACCCAAAAAATGGGTTGAAGAAAAAGGATGAGGGTTGTCAGGCTCAAGCAATTTAATAATTATATATATTAATTTTTTTTTTATTTTACACATTTAATATGTGTAAATTATTTTTTATATATATATTAATAATTATATCATAAAATGAATTTTTTATTCTAATCAAAAATATTTTTCTATATTTCAAGTTTCAACCAAATGTACGTAAAATTATTAAAATTATTATTTTTATATTTTTTATCAGCTTTTAATTCTAATTAAATTTAATTTTTATTTTAATAAAAATATGTATTAAATAACCACTTATTTTTTTCTTTTTATTATTTTTATTCTAATCAAATTACAAATGAATAAAATTGGAACCAAAAGCCAAAAGGTCATTGTTTATTGAAATTAATCTTTATATTAAATAATTAAAAACATACTTTTTATTTTTAATTGATAAATGATTATATTATTTATTTTAATTAAATAATTAATAAAATTTTAGCGGATATTTCTTAGTAAATTTCTTATTCCTTTTGTATATTTTTACATATTATAGATTATTAGTATTTTCATTGTTATAATTATTACATGTTACTTCAGTTGACCAAAAAAAAAAGTCAAAACGAAAAATCAAGAAGGAAAAAAAAAACTACTGGACAAGATGCTTACCCTCGAAGTAGCTAGCAATTAATTGGCTTGACATTGCTTTATCACTTAATTAATATGGTGCAATTGTTAGGTAGAGCTCCAAATTATTTTTAATTAATTGCCAAACTCCAGTTGCATTATTATTATTGCACTAGAATGATAAATGAGTAGGGGTGTTCATGGGTTCCGAACTGACCAAATTATAAATCGAACCGAATTTCAGTTGATTTTTTTAGAATTTTTGAATTTTTAAAATGGAATCGAAATTTAGTTCGATTTGATTTTATATATAAAAATTTTAGTTAACCGAACTAACTGAATTTTTATTTTTTATTTTTATATTTTTAAATATTTTTTAAAAAATATATACTAATTTAATATAAAAATACAAAAATAATTCATATTTTTAAAATTTTCTGTTCGGTCGGTTTGGTATTTCACATATAATTTTTGGTTCGGTTTGATTTTGAATTGTTTAGGTTTGATTAATTCGATTCGATTAGAAAAATGCCCCAAAACCGACCAAACCGACAGAATGTGCACCCCTATAAATGAGTCCTAAAATATTTTAAACAATTAGTACTTTATTTCGTCCTATTATTATAGATTTAAATTTTTTTTGCCCATTCTCAATTACAGGTCACTGTCTGAAATTAGTTAATTTGATGTTTTTTTAACAACTCACTGTTTATCATGTTTATTTATGGAAATTACATAATTATAGCAAAATAATATATTTTAACTATAACAGCCTATTATTGTAATTTGTATAAAAATAAAAAAATAAACTAGTAATTTTAGAAAAAAGTACAATTATTTATGTTAGTCATTTATCCATAAAGTAAAGTATAATATATTTAATATGTGGAACATTGAATTTGCTTGCCGTAAGTCAATATTGGGACCAAATGATTCATGTTTTTAGCCAAGCTAATAGTTATTAAAATCAGTATTCGGAGCACCTCAAAAAAAAAAAAAAAGGGGGTATTCGGGGAGCCGTCCTATACTCGAGCAAATTTTTAATTAATTTCAGTTTGAAAAATTATAATTATTTTAAAATAATTATTATTAGAAAATTCAGATTTATAATTTTATTACTATTATTACTATATTATTTATTGATTTAAATTTTAAATATTATAAAATCAGTTGAATAAAATTATAAAATTAGCTGCTTAAATTAAATAGAAAATTACTTTCTATAACAATAGCTTTTTTTTTTTTAAAGGTACTATCAGAAATGCTCTAACTCATACACAATATTTATAATTAAATGTGAATGATAAAAATTTAAAGTGCACGATTAAAATAACATTATGGATTATATGTGGACCACTTCGAAAGTGTTTATTTAAAAAAATATATAATGCATAAATTTAATAATATTAATTTCAAAAAATAATAATATAGATGTGTATGTGTGTGTTTGATGTTCTCAATATTTAGTAATGACATAAATTTTAAATCTTTAAAATTAGCTAGCTGACCTTGGATGAGATTGTTCTCCATCCCGTCACGGGGTTTGGCATTTGCAAGAGGTTGGGGTTCAAATCCCCTCTTCCCCTCCAACCTCTATGACAAAAAAAATATATATATATATTTAAAGTTAAGTCATAATCTATAAAAAGGATAAAATTCTTTCAATATACCATCCATTTTTTTATATATAAATATTTGAATTTAATATATTATTTAAAATTTTTAAATTTTATTATTATTTGAATCAACAAATATTAACTATTGTCATTATATATACTTATTTATTTATCTATTTTTTATATAAAATTAAATGGGCATGCATCTAATATGAAATTGAATAGAATTTTCTAATGAAATAATTAGAATCTATATTTTCCCATGCATAATAATATATGATGTATTGACTTAGACTTAACGTGGATTACACCACCTCTTTTTTTTGTCCAAATACGTAAATACTTTGCTTTTCATTTTTGTTTACACGATGGAGGTTGGATATTGACCTGCAAACATATCATAATTGATGCACCTACGGTTTTCTAGGGACGCTGTATGGTTGATTTTTCTTTTCCTATATATATATATATATATATATTACACATATTATTGAAAAAATCTCCAAATTAATTAAAATTTTAAAATTAATTTTTACATTAAATTAATAAAAAATTAATACATGATAGTGAAAATATATCTAAATTCATAGAGTAATTATTTTAGAAACTATGCGGCTAGCTTTTTGGGTTTGTTCGTTTTCTAAAAAAAATATTTTTAAATTTTTCTTTCTGTATTATATCTAACAATAGAATTTAAAAAGAAATAGTAAAATGATAATATCTAAAAACTATGACCAGCTATGTAGATAACTTTTCTGTAATTTTTTATTATTTTTTTAATACCTCCGATACATCAAAATTCATAATTATTTAAATCTAAATAATCACTTTTAAATATATTTAACTTTATATGATATTGGATTAAAGATGCAACATGTGTGTGTTTGACCAAGAAGAAACATTGTTTAATGAATTAAAAGTATAACTTGTTCGTTACGAGTGGAAAATTAAATGTAGAGATCAATTGTTAGTTGAAACATTTAATTAATAGTTTAGCCTCAAAATTAAGATGTGCTAGGTCAACTTGCATGATCAATTGATCATGACATCAAATGCATATATATAGTCAATTTTTCTTTAAATTTCTTATAATTCAGTCTTAAATAAATAATATTTCCTCAGCATCAAAACCAACTCTCTTTTTTACCCAAAAAAATAAAAATTTTATTAATGTTAGTATATAATAGATGTAAAAATTTAAACTCAAAATTTACATAATTTTTATAAAAAAATAAATCAGAATATTTTCAATTTGCCTAAATATATATTTTTATGAATAGGAATGACTACTATTTCAATATATTTTTTACATTTATTCATTTCTGTAGTGATTTTCTAAAAGAAAATCTATAATATTAATTTGATCCGCCATCTGCCCCCTAACTTTATCTTTTTCAGCTGTTAGCATCCTGGACTTTACCATTCAAATAAATTATATCTTTTGAAAAATATAAATCGGAATATATATATAATACTTTTCCATTCCAAAATTATAAGTTTTTTTTTTCATTTTATATAAATTGGTATAATAGTCTCATTTATTCTCATCTATACTATATTATTAATTAAATTGCATCCTTTAAGTTATATCAATTTACAATTATATCCAATGTTCTAATAAGAATTTAAATGTAATTTAAAAAATTACTATAAAATCTTTTTAAAATTCAATTATTCATTTAAATCTTTTTTCATTTTATAAAAAATAAATCATAATAAAGGCCCAATCTATGAGTTTATTTACAAAATTGAAATAATTTTTAAATTATTTAATGAGTATATTTAGTATAAATAAATTCAAGAAATATTATATAATTTATTCACAAAATTAAGTTGTATGTTTACATTTAAATCTTAATTTTTTGAAATTGTGAAATTACTTACAATTAAATAGAATTCTAACAAAATAGTTTGAATTTACTAATTAATTCTATGCCTGCATTTCTATGTTTGTCATAAGAATGAAATGCTAATTTTGATTATTTTGATTTTTGAAAATAATTTTATTTCTTTATTTTATTACATAGTATCATGTAATATTTGGCTAAATTGATTTTTTATGAAAGAAAATATTAGTTTAATTTTTAAACTTATTTCAGATATAACATAGTAAAACATACAATTTATTTGAAATGAATTTTGTGAAATATTCATTTAAATCAACTATATAAAATTAATAGCAATGAATTCTATTTAAAATTCATTAGGAAGTGCAATAAATTTTTTTGATGAAATTGAAATAAATCCATGAAAAAAAATTGGTGGCTATATTTGCTCATTGGTTAGATCTTTCTATGTCATAGTTTATCAAAAAAAAAAAAAAAAAGACTGAGTGAAAAAATATTTTTTAAAAAGCGTCTTATAGTAATTTTTTGAATTACATTGAAGTTCTTATAAAAATAAATAAATATAATTGAAACAAATTGAGAAATTTATATGATAAATTGACACAACTTAAATGATAGGATTCAATTAATAATTAGATAATAGTTGAGGATAAATAGAACTATTAACCCTACTCAAATTATGGCCTACTTTTCTTTTTTACAAAAAAAAAAAAATTATAATTTATTAATAAATTATTATTTAGTATATATTTTATCAAACCTAGCTAATTTTAATAATGTAGAATAAATTATTTTATTATTAATAGATGATTATATAAATAAAATATTAGATTTTATCTATATTAATTATATCTTTCTAATATGTGCAAAAATTAAAATAGGCTCATATATAGCTTAAAACGGCAAAAGTATAACCTTTGATGTAAAAATGATACAAAAAATTAAAGAGAAAGTAGTTAAAATTCCAAAATTTAGAAATCAAACAAGTCAAAAGACAGATTTTTTTGTATTTTTTTTGAAATAAAGTCAAAAGACAGAATTAGAGGATATGATTGTAGCCTTTCGTAAATAATAATGGTAGATGAAGACTCAAATCCATATTTTTGCACTCATCAATGATCAATTCTCTTTGAAAGTGAAACCTTTCCTACCATAGGATTATATAATATACCTTTCGGTTCTTACAGTTAATGTATCATCATAGTTGCCTAGTGACTTTTAGAAACTTCAATTCAATCTATTGTTTTAATTAGATAGGTACTTTTCACCCATTTGCATTCAGTTTCCTTTATTATTATTTTTTGGCATATAATTCTTGAAAAATAAGCAATTTTAATTGAAAGTGTTATCTTGATATGAAGTTTCATTAAATTTTTTTGTGCAAACGTTTTATAATGGGAGGTTTTATATCCAAGTTTTTTGAATCAATGCTAATTTTTTTGAGGTTTCATATAAAAAAAATTAATTAATATGGTGTAAAAATATCTTATAAATGCATTAAAAAATTTTAAATATTTTTATTTTAAAAAATCAAAATTAAAATCAAAGTCAAAATCAAAATCAAAATCAAAATCGTTTTCCAAATTGAAATATATACATTTAATTAAAGTGTGGTCCACATGTGGAGTTGCATGTGCTGATCTTATCTTTGACGAATAGATATAAATTAATAAAAACCATTCAACATTGTATATGATTTTTTTGGGAGAAATATTTGTCAACTCCGTTAGGATATTATCCCTTTAAAAATATCACATGTGATTAAAATACGTAGGATATCATTGGTTTTATTAATTAATTTTTATAGTTGTGTGGATTAGTCAAATATATTATCCCTTCATTTACTCTATATTTTTTTATTTTTTCATTTAAAAATTCAATGATAAAAAAAATTTCATTGACATTAGCAAATTGCATATAAAAAAATTAAATATTGTTTGTAGACAAGATGTAGCTATTGGTTATTTTTTCAAAATTTTATTATTTACTCTTGTTTGTTTTTCAAAAAAAAAATTAATTATTAATTTTAATAATTCTAATATGCGAATTACTTTATGAATTTATTTAAAATTATAATAAAAACTAAATATAAATAGAGGTTTATATTCAGAATGGAGAATATTATACGCAGATGCACTAGGTAAATGCATGATGAGAAAACTTGTCTATGTGAGCAGATTTCAGCAAAATTTAGAGTTTTTGGGCAGCTGGAATTTGTGAATATTTTGCATTATATGTTTGTATGAACGAAACTCTGTTAAAAATTTATTTAGAAGGCATTTTCCATCATTCGAGGTTTTACCCGGGTTGAATCCAGATTAGTCAGCGTCTAAAAGTAGTGTACGAATACGGGGTGCATTAGATGTCCAAAAAAAAAAAAAAAAAAAACTACACCTTCTATTTCATTCATAGATGCCAATGACTATATTATCTTTTTTTAAAAAAAATTAATAATTAATAATTTAAAATTAAAATATGGATAAAGTTGAAAAAGAATAGTTTATTTTATATTGATCATCTAAATATATCATTTGATGTGAAATAAATTTACGTTTTTAAACGATAATTGTAATACAATGAAGAGAGTATAATTCTTCCTTTCTAGCTAAATTAATTCATGTACAATCCTCAAGGTAGCTGGCAGCTGTATACAGTATTGTGTTCATAATTGAATATAATTCAACCTCACTTTTCAACTAAAAATGCCAAAAAAAAAGTCACCCAGAAAGAGAAAGTGGTGATTTTTCTTAAAAGAATTAAATATGATAAAGTATAGAATTTAAATGTACTATTTCTAGTTTACAAAAATAACTTTTATTTATTTTAGAAGTAAGAAATTGTTATATATATATATATATATATATATATATATATATATATATGTGTGTGTCTGTCATTTGAAATTCTTGCAACCAAAAAATACAAAGCTAAAAGCCTAAAACTAAAAGAATTAGAGTTTTTATTTTTAAAAATTACTCAATTAAATTATAATTTTCATTTTATTTCTATTTTAAAATAATTGAATAAGACATACACTAATCGTACAAATTTACGGCTGATATTAAATATTTTTTTTAAAAAAAAACATGAGAACAAGTATTTATGTTACACTTCCTTCTTTTATATATATATATATATATATATATATATATATATATAGGATAAACCATATTTTTCCTCCTGTACTTTTATTTTTTTTGAAATTTATCCCTTTCACTTTTATTTATATATATTAAATCCCTACACTTTTATTTTTGTTAGAAGTAAGTCCTTCTGTTAATTGGAGGCTGACAATGTTAAAGTAAAATATCTAATTTAGTTCTTATAATTTTTAAATATGTGTAATAAATTTGCATACTTTATTTTTTTATTTAATTAATCCTTAATATTTTTAAGTAATTTTTAATTATTTTTATATTTTGTTACAATAAATAATTTTAGTTAATTATAAATAATTTTAGTTAATTATTAATATTTATATATTTAGTTAAAAAACTTATAATTTAATTAATTTATACATGTAATTGAAATATTTATAATTGATGTAAATTTTTTAATATTATTTGTCTCTATAATTACATATTAAAATTTTTATTTGACTAGATCAAGTGATACTTCTATTTAAAATGATATTTTTATTAACCATAATTTGACACTATTATATATTTTATTACTTTTTTAAATGAGTTTTTTGATTAATGAGTTTTTTCTATTTTCTATTAAAAAAATTTTGCACCTAAAAAAGTAATAAATCTTTAAGAAATAAAAATTATACTATAGATGTAATTTTTAAAAAATCTAATTTAGTTATTTTGTTAAAAATATATATAATAGAGTGTATTTAAATTTGTTAGCATGAAAAAATCTCATCTTTCAATAATTTTTTATTTAAAATAAAATTATTAATAAAATTTATAGAGCAATATGATATAAAATAGTGTCAAATTATTCTTAATAAAAACGTATTTTAAATATTAAGTAAAATATTTTGAAATTTAGTTTTAAATAATTCCAAGTAAAATTAAATCATGAATTATTAAATTTCTAACTAATAAAAAAATTTTACCTAGAAGAAATAATAGATCTCCAAGAAACAAAAATTATACTACTAGTATAATTTTTTTTTAAAAAGTCTAATTTAATTATTTTATTTAAGAAATATAAAATAGAGCATACTTAAAATTGTTAAATTTTAAGAAAATAGATTTAGTTATTTATATTAAAAAAATTAATATATTTTATAATTTTAAGAAAAATAGATTTAGTTATTTTTGCATATAGATGCAATCCGGAGGAAATCAATGAGATCCAAAAGCAAGTGAGTGAGCTTATAGAGAAATGGTATGTGCGTGAAAGTACGAGTCCATGTGCTATTCCTGTATTATTAGTGTCTAAAAAAGATGGAACTTGGAGGATGTGTGTTGATTGTCATGTCACCAACAAAATAACGATGAAATATAGACATCTTATACCTAGGGTAGATGACATGTTGGATGAATTACATGACTCTTGTTTATTTTCAAAAATTAATTTAAAATCTGGTTATAATCAAATAAGAATGCGTGAGGGTGATGAATGGAAAACTGCATTCAAAACTAAGCATGGTTTATACGAATGGTTAGTGATGTCATTTGGCTTAACTAATGCACCTAGTACATTCATGAGATTGATGAATCATGTTTTGTGTGCTTTCATTGGAAAATTTATTGTAGTTTATTTTAATGATATATTGGTGCACAGCAAGAATTTAGATGAGCATGTAGCACATTTAAAGGTTGTCTTTGATGTGCTTAGAAGTGAAAAGTTATATGCTAATATAATAAATGCATTTTTTGTACTGATGAACTTACTTTTATTGGTTATGTTGTTAATGATAAAAGAATACATGTTAATCAAGAAAAAGTGAAAGTAATTAGAGAGTAGCCAAAACCCACTTGTGTTAGTGATGTAAGAAGTTTTTATGGTCTTGCTAGCTTTACTAGAAGATTCATTGAGGATTTCTCTACAATTGCTGCACCATTAACTAAATGCATTAAACAAAATGTGGGATTTAGGTGGGGTAAAGAACAAGATGATGCTTTTAACTTGCTTAAAGACAAACTTAGTTCAGCACCTTTACTTGCTTTGCCTAACTTTACTAAAACTTTTAAAATTGAGTATGATGCAAGTAGAATAAGTATTGGAGGAGTCTTAATGTAAGAAGGCAAACCCACTACGTTCTTCAGTGAGAAGCTAAGTGCAGCAAGTCTTAACTACCTGATATATGACAAGAAATTTTATACCTTGGTAAGAGTCTTGAAGACATGTCAACATTATCTTTATTATAAGGAATTCATAATCCACATAGACCATGAGTCCTTGAAGTATCTCAAAGGATAGGGGAAGCTAAGCAGAAGACATGCAAAATGGGTGGAATTCATTGAATCTTTTCCTTACATAATCAAATTCAAGCAAGGTAAAGAAAATGTGGTTGCCGATGCACTTTCAATAAGGTATGCCTTAATCTCTAAACTTGATGCAAAATTTTTAGGTTTTGAGTATATTAAAGACTTATACAATTATGAACTTGATTTTGCTAATGTTTATAGGCCATGTGAGAAAGGGGATTTTGACAAATTCTTTAGATATGATGGCTTTCTTTTTAATGAAAACAAGTTATGTATTCCTCAATGTTGAATTTAACTGTGACATCCTTCCCCACTGGCACCCATGTCAGATAATCTTCCAACTTGGACTGTCCAGTACGGAGTAACAGCATGGAAAGGTACCATTTCTAAGAAAGTACTAAACAAAACTAAGCCTTAAACCCTTCTACTGAGGTTATTAGTTTATTTGATAACTTTGCTTGTTTCACAATAATAATACCAAAACATACATAACATCCACCAATCATCACACAACATAGATGGCAAGAAACATAATCTCATCAATAAAACACCAATTCCAGGAACATAATATATATATATATATATGAACAAAATGATATATATAGTTAGTGTTCAACAATGAGGGGAGACTAGGGGAAAAGGACTATCAAAATATACAAATATAATACACCAAAAGATCAAAAAGCCCTATCAACCCTAGAGGGTGGTAGCCTAACTACCCTAGGATGAGCTGCCCTCATATACACCCAAAAATAGCAGCAACAATCCTAACCCTCAACCCTCAACCCTCAACCGGAAAAAAGAGGATGAAGCCAGCAATATCAGGTAACGACTATGTCCAAGTCAGAGAGACTTGAACTCCTGTATGTGTCTTGTAAGTGATAGAGATGACCGTCAGGCATCCATCTGAGAAGTCGTTCTTAACCGTATGAGTCCGGTACTCGACTGCTGTAGGATCTATCGATACCCGGAATGATAACTCGACATTAGGGTTATGTCGTATGTAATATAAGATATGTGTCTCGTCACCGTGGACATCTAGGGTTTGAACTACCTAAAGGATGGCCATTACTACACTATACAAATATGAACAAGTATCTAAGCTAAAAAGAAAACAATTGTATAAAAAAGAGTGGTGAGTATTTATATGTAAAATACTCAGTGAGTAGACTAGATAAAACACTCCCGGTAACTGAATAAATGACATTTCAAATGATAACAAAAATAATTTTGAATGAATCAATATAGGCTGATAAACAATAAAAAAAATAAAGTTGGCTAGATGTAATTATAAATCAAAGATTCAAACCATAAATGTTCCCAATATGTGTATCGAATTACAATCGAATCATTTTAACAATATATAATCAGATCATAAATGATTCATATAAACAATATATAATCAGGTTATTATCAATGTAGTGGGTACCAATCAACACATTGAAAGTTTGGGCTAGGTATGCATACCATTATAATAAACCACTTGGAGTAGCCCCAAAGGCTTTCATAAATTTATATCACTGTATCCCGGATACAAAAAATAACATGAGTCGCTGTGTCTCGAATACAGTTTTACATCTCATTGAACTCTACCGTACCCCAGGCACGGTCTTACTGAAACCATTTAATTATTAAATCATTTTCACACATCAGTAACACATTTTATCAATAAACTGCATTCTCAAACAAGTAGGGTTTCTTATAAACAATCCGTGGTTCAAATAGTTCTTAGTCAAATAGTGAGACAGTTCTCATCAAACTCACTTTCAAATACAGTTTGCCTCTAAATTAGGCAGAGGTGTCGCCCTTACACTCATAGTGGCATCGCCCTTACAAATTTAAATCAAAGAGGCACCGCTTTATAAGGCATAGAGGCACCGCCTTTCTACCATAGAGGTGTCACCTTTAGGCCTTAAAGAGGATGAGGCACCACCTCTGACACCCTACAGAGGCGTCGCCTAATTTTTTTAAATTATAGAGGCGTCGCCCCTTTGCACAGAGGCGCCTCCCCTTCACCCTGTGCAACGTTCAAAAATTTTAAATTTAAACTAAAATTGAATGAATTTCAAATTCAATCGAACAATCAAAGCATTAACCAAATCATCAATTCAACAAAAATGAAATGTAGGGTTTTGAAGAGGAG
>CATIWO010250575.1:0-25916 GCA_949673435.1 Macaranga tanarius | reverse complement strand
AACAAGCGTGCTACCAACTAAGGAGTTATGTAAGTGTTACTATATCTCTTAGTTGCTAGGTCTTATTTTTGGAAGCATGACTTGGTTGACATATTGATAGTATATTGTTCATTATGCATGTTTAGCTATGTAAGAGTGCATGTGATATGATCTATAGGCATGAAAGTGTTTTGTGTTTGATGCAAATGTTGCATGCAATGAAAATTTTTAAATTCCGCATTTTTATTGTTCCTCTACACACACTTTCCTTCATGATCCACCCATCATATGAGTATCCATTTGTCTATTTTGATATCTCATATCAAGTAGCATGAGACTCACTATCTCCCAATATCGATATCACATATCGATCAAAGAAAATAGACAGAGGTGATAGTCTATGGGTTAATACTACCCTTATATTAATCTAATAACTACAAACATTTTATAGCAAATGTACTAAATGATTTTGTCACTCATATTATTAATTCTTGATAATGAACTCATTTAACATAATACCAAATGGTAAATATTCAAATAACTTAACACTTAATTCAAATAAAAATTATTTTATTGCCAATCGGGATAAAGTACAATATCAATATATAAGAATGGTACTAAGACACATCTTTACTAATAGATGAATGGATGGATGGTTACTATTGTGCTAACCTCTGCTTTACAAGGTTTATTAGATCTACGACTAGATTTACCTTTTTACACATTTTTTTGAAATTTTATTTTCAAATGTATTTCTAGGATTTATGGTCTTATACTCCTTAATCCTTTTCTCCAGTTATTATCTTGTGATGTATGTCTATCTTATTATGCTTAATGTGAATGTGATGTATGTTGTGGATGCTTACGTATTCTTACCATCATGAAATTGAAACTTAGGCGATGCGATAAGCAAAGTAGGTTGAGTATAACAAGAAACAGTTGGGTAAAAACCTCTTCCTGAACTCAACATCTTTGACAAGGAAAGTTGATTCTATGCGATTAAGAATTTATTTTCTAAATTCCTATTTGAGTGGACGGCGACTCAAAAAACATAAAATATTAGCTGCCTCCCTGATGTCGACCCATATCTCACATCTCTGGTCCGACTAACCCTGTCCCCATATAGTTTAATGAGTCCACTAGGGAATACTCAGAGGAGTGACAGTTTTGAAGACTAGTTATTTCTTATTATACTCACTTATGATGCTTTCCTTTACAATAATATATTGCATTTACACAACACTTTACACACTAACACCCTTGGTCCCCAAATAACCAATAATCTAGGATAATGATCTCTTTTGATTCCACTCAAGTCCTGGGATGATTAGTCCGACATTGTCACTTTTAGCCTTTATTCAGTCTAAGAGAGCTGTAAGGATTATATGATGCAACCTAACTCCTAAGTCCACCATGGGGTATAGTTTCTCTTGAGTAGGTAAAAGATATATGGCCTACCTGACAAGGGCCTATAACCTAAGTCCATAATAGGGGATATCTCGCTAAAGAAAATCTTAGCTTTTCATCCTGACTCAACCTATGAAAAAAAACCAGTAGCAACTTTTCCTAGGGTTATGCCTGGCTTTTGCATATAAACCTAGCCGAAACTCTGCCCATTTGTTTGAAAACTTTCAAATAACTGCTTATCCTCTGTTATCATTACTACTTTACTTTAGGATCATTGGGACTATGTTAAATGCGCGTGATGCTAGGTATCTGCTGCAATGCTTATGACCCTTATGTGTTCACATGTGTGAGGAATGTAAAAATCACATGTGACCTGGTGCCACTGCGTTGCTCATGTGGATTCGACGAGTATATCATATTGTGATGATGATGCCAAGGAATGAGCATCATTTGTTCCTCTTTGAACAAGAGGGCAAAGTTAAGGATTCTGTTTGGATGGTATCGGTTTATTCCAAAAGCAATAAATGACTTGCTTTCGATTGAAAAATATATATGCTATGTTGTGATCATGTCATGCCATATGGAAATATACATTTTAAGCTCCCACTGTGATACATACAGAACCTGACTAATGTGGGTTTGCATGAGCCAAGTGAGCCACATGCATAGCTCAATTCCTCCCCAAACAATGCACGTGGCTCAGCCCTCAAGTGCCATTTGTCTATAAATACCCCCTATTTTTAATAATTAGAGGACCTTTTTTTGAAAATCTAAAAAAAACTATCTTATTTTGGAGACTTGAAATTGCGCCAAATAGACATATCTAGACTAGTTTTAGGTATTCTTTAGTTTTAGAGCACGCTTTATGAAGACCTAAAATACACGCCAACCACTTACTCTACCATTTTCAATAGGTATTTTAGATTCCAACTAACCAAACCTAACTTCTTCTTAGCCAAAGCATGCTTCAAAGGTAATCAACCTTACATTTGCACGTCACTTTTCTTAAAGCTGAGCAAGAATAGCTTATTTAGACCATTTAATAAGTCTTCTTCTCCATTTTCATTTTTACAAAATAAGTTTAGCTCAGAAATACCATTCTGAGGACTAAATATAACATTTTGCATGTTTATTTTGTCGTTCTGCAGTTCTTCTTCTTCTTCTAATTCCGCTCTCCTAAAATCCTAAAATGCTAGCAAATTATAGATTATAATGTGATTGTGCTTGTGTGGTGAAGTTTAGCCTCCCTACTTGCTATTTGTTTTTAACTGCATTATTTGGTTATTCTGTTTGTATTTTTACATTTTTCTAGCTCTGAATGTGATTATTTAAAATTACATATCTTGTGTGTAAATTCACATCTTGTGACTTTTTATTGCATTGTTGGTCTAAAATAAGCATTTTTATGACAAAGTCTGCATTTTTATCATGGTTTATATGAAATCAAGTTTTTGGTGTAAAGTTATTATTTTTAGCCCCAACCCACAATTTTTGTGTTAAAATTGACATTTTTCATCCATTTTTTATCATAAAAATTATATTTCTAAGTCTTTTGTTAAAGGTTGTATTTTAACATCCAAATAGTATTTTTACCATTTTATGCGTCAAGCTTGCATTTTTAACTCATTTCTTGCATTAAAATAGCATTTTGCACTCACCTTTGATATAAAAAATTCATTTCTAGATTGTCTTTAAAAAATTTCCTTTCTGGTTGCCAAAATTGCATTCTTGCCATTTTTAATCATGTAAAATCCCTTTTACTTTATATTTTACACTAAAGATGCAAATTATCATGTAAAACCTACATTGCATCAAAAACTCCTATTGCTCACATAAAAATTGCATTTTAAACTAGAAACGTCCCTAAGGTGGTCATATAAAGATGAAGTTGATGTCTTTTACTATTTGTAGCTCTATCATTATATTAATCTTTTTAGGGTGTTGGAAACATACTTTAGTAGCCTTAAATGTCATATTTAGGATGTTCATGACAGTGGACTGTGCATTTCACTATTTTTGCTATTTCTTGCTATTCTGTTGAGATATCTTTATATTTGGCTTTGTTTGAATGGATGGATGGATGGTCATTATCACGCTAACCATTATTTTGTAGGTTTATTAGATTTACCTTTTCCCACTTTTTCTCTTTTTAAATGTATTTACTAGGATTAAAAGGCATTGTACTCTTTAATTCCTTCCCTTATTTCTTTTATTTCACGATGTATGAATATAATTTGTGCTTATTATGAATATTGTGTATTATATGGATGCTTGCATATATCTGCCATTACGAAACAGAAACTAGGGTGATACTATAAGCAAAATAGATTGTGCATAATGAGAAATAGTCAACTGGAAACCTCAATTTAACCCTATGCAGTATAAAGGATTTGCCTTTACCTCAAACAAAATACAAATGGATTGAATAGGACAATCCCCCAACTCAGAATCTCTGACTAAGGGAAGTGGATTCTGTGCAGTTTGGAATCTATTTCCTAATTCTTGAGTGATTGGGTGGCAACTCCAAAATATGAACATCAGCTTCTTCTCTGATTCTATCATAACGGCCCACTTTTAGACTGATTGTCAGGCTATACCCTAGAAACATACCAATCATAGTTTGGCGACTCCACTAGGGGCACTCAGAGGAGAAACAGTTTTAAAACTAGTTGTTTCTTATTATACTCATTTATTATGCTTTCCTTCATAATAACATGTTACATTTGCACAACACTTCTTACAGGAGCACCCTTGATTCCACTCGAGTCCTGGGGTGAATAGTCTAGTATTATCACCTTTAGCCTTTACTCGGTCCAAGAGAGTTGCTGGGACCATCTGACCGAACCCTATTCCCAAGTCCATAATGGAGGGCAGTTTCTCTCGAGTAGCAAAATATACCGGGCCTACCTAACCAGGGCCTGTAACCTAAGTCCATAATAGGGGTATCTCACAAAAGAAAACCTTAATCTTTAACCCTAACTCAACCCATATAAATAAACTAGAAACAACTTCTCTTGGGGTCTTACCTGGCTTTTGGATGTAACCCCAACTGAAACTCTACCCATTTGTCTGGAACATTTCAAATGATTATCTATCTTTTGTTATCATTGTCGTTTTACTTTAAGTTATCTCAAATAAAATAAAATAAAATATGATCAAATAAAAATCTAGTTCTAATGGGCTGAAATAGAACAAATGCTCAATTTGCAAGCCTAACACAACTAAAACCCAAATTAATATAAAATAAGCCCACAAATCTTATTATGTCTGAATGGACTTTTATTTATCAAAATAGGCTACGTAGTTCACTCTAATATGGCTGGACTCTTGTTTTCATGATTTGGGCTTACGTGGATCATGTTGACCATTTTAGGCTCTTTTTGAATTTTAAGATTATTGGCCCAATCTTGGCTATCTTGGTTCTTCCAAATCTAGACCATTAAAGTGGTTAAAGCCTCTTTCATCCTTTTAGCTCTAGACCCTATCATTGGACCTCCATGTATGGTTAATAGATTCTTGGTTTGCTGGTTTATATCAGTCCCCCTTTTTTTTTTAAAAAAAATTCATTCTCAAATCAACTCCTTCATCACCTACATCAAACAAAGACAAATCAGAAACATTAAAGGTTGCACTAACATTACCACACTCACTTAGTAGTTCCAGCTTATATGCATTGTCATTGATTCTTTTTAGGACTTCAAATGGACCATCCCCTCTTAGCATTAGTTTAGACTTCCTTTGACTATGAAATCTTTCCTTCCTCAAATATACCCAAACCCAATCACTAGGTTCAAATACCACATTCTTTTGACCCTTGTTGTGTTGCTTTTCATATTGTAGAGTTTTCTTTTCAATTTTTATTTGCACTCTCTCATGCAATGAGCTAACAAAATCATCCTTTTGTTTACCATCCAAATTTGCTTTCTCCAAGGCTAAAGGTAGCAGATCCATAGGAGTTAATGGATTAAACCCATACATATCTTCAAATAATGAATGGCTTATTGTAGCATGCGCACTTCGATTATAAGCAAACTCCATATGTGGCAAATATTCTTCCCAATTCTTCAAATTCTTTTATATTATAGCCCCCAAAAGTGTTGGGAAAGTTTTGTTTACCACCTCAGTTTATCCATCTATTTGTGGATGATAAGTGGTTGAATACAACAACCTTGTACCCAACTTGCTTCAAAAGTGTTTTCCAAAAGTGGCTAAGAAACTTCACGTCTTTATCACTCATAATTGTCCTTGGAATGCCATATAATCTCACAATTTCTTTGAAGAACAACCCTACAACATATATTGCATCATCTATTTTGTGGCAAGGAATGAAATGCACCATTTTGCTAAACCTATCAATAACAACAAAAATAGAATCTTTCCCCCTTTTTGACCTAGGTGAACCCAACACAAAATCTATAGATATATCTACCCAAGGCTTACTAGGTATAGGTATACAACCCATAAGGCATTACTTTAGATTTAGCTTGTTTACAAGTAATTCATTTCTCACGTAATCTTTCAACATCTCTTTTCATATGTGGCCAAAAGAAATGATCACTTAACACATCTAAAGTCTTTTTAACTCTAAAATGCCCCATTAATATACCACCATGTGCCTCTCTCACAAGCAATTCTCTCATTGAACATTGAGGAACATATAACTTGTTTTCTTTTAAAAGAAAAAGCCATTATTTCTAAAGGACTTGTCAAAACCCCCTTTCTCACATGCCCCATAAATATTAGCAAAATCAAAGTTATAATTGTATAAGTCTTTAATGTACTCAAAACCTAAAAATTTTGCATCAAGTTTAGAGATCAAGGCATGCCTTCTTGAAAGTGCATCGACAACCACATTTTCTTTACCTTGCTTGAATTTGATGATGTAAGGAAAAGATTCAATGAATTCCACCCATTTTGTATGTCTTCTACTTAGCTTCCCTTGTCCTTTGAGATACTTAAAGGACTCATGGTTAGTGTGGATTATGAATTCCTTGTAACAAAGATAATGTTTCCATGTCTTCAAGACTCTTACCAAGGAAAATTCTTTGTCATACATCGGGTAGTTAAGACTTACTCCACTTAGCTTCTCACTAAAGTGTGCAATGGGTCTGCCCTCTTGCATTAAGATTCCTTCAATACCTATTCTATTTTCATCACACTTAATTTCAAAAGTTTTAGCAAAGTTAAGAAAAGCAAGTGAAGGTGATGAACTAAGTTTGTCTTTAAGCAAGTTAAAAGCATCATCTTGTTCTTTACCCCACAGAAATCCTACATTCTTTTTAATGCATTCACTTAATGGTGTAGCAATTGTAGAGAAATCCTTAATGAATCTTCTATAAAAGCTAGCAAGACAATGAAAACTTCATACATCACTAACACAAGTGGGTTTTGGCCACTCTTTAATTACTTTCACTTTTCTTAATCAACATGTATTCCTTTATCATTAATAACATAACCAAGAAAAGTAAGTTCATTAGAGCAAAAAAATGCATTTCTTTAGATTAGCATATAACTTTTCCTTTCTAAACACATCAAATATAGCATTTAAATGTATTACATGCTAATCTAAATTCTTGCTATACACCAGTATATCATCAAAATAAACCAAAATAAAATTTCTAATGAAAGCACATAAAACATGATTCATCAATCTCATGAATGTACTAGGTGTATTAATTAATCCAAATAACATCATTAACCATTCATATAAACTACGCTTAGTTTTGAATGTAATTTTCCATTCATCACCCTCATGCATTCTTATTTGATAATAACCAGATTTTAAATTAATTTTTGAAAATAAACAAGAGCCATGTAATTCATCCAACATATCATTTAGCCTAGGTATAAGATGTCTATACTTCACCGTTATTTTATTGATGGCATGACAATCAACACACATCCTCCAAGTTCCATCCTTTTTAGGCACTAATAATATGAGAACAACACATAGACTCATGCTTTTGTGCACATACCCTTTCTCCATAAGCTCACTCACTTGCTTTTAGATCTCCTTAGTTTCCTCCGAATTACATCTATATACAGGTCCATTTGGAATGCTTGCTCCTAGAATGAAGTCAATTTAATGTTCAATGCCTCTTATTAGTAGTAATCCATTGGGAACTTCCTCCGGAAATAAATCCTCATTTTCTTACAAAAGATCAACAACAACACTAGGCAAATCTTTAGTTATTTTATTAAAAATAATTAGAACATCCTTGTACAGAAGTATAAGCATTAGATGCCTCATTGTCAAAGTTTCCTTCACATCACTCATTTTAGCATAAACACTCATTTTTCTTTCACTCATATCTTGCTGGTTTTCTCTCACTAAGTGTTTCCCACTTCTCTCAGTTTGCTCACTCAATTTATTTTTAACATTCATCTCACTTGCTTTTCTCTCTTGAGTTTCCCTTCCCAAAATTCACCCCTAATGAAGATTCAAGTTCTTTATATTGTTTTTAATGCGTGTTTGATCTTCATAAATGGTCTTTAGAGGTAATGGGCCAAGTTGGTACTTTTTCCCATCCATGATCAAAGAGTAATGATTTTTGAACCTATTATGCATCAATCTTCTATCATATTGCCATGGTCTCCCTAACAACATATGACCAACATACATAGGTACCACATCACATAAAAACTCATTTTTATATCTACCAATTGAGAAACAAATCAAAACTTGTTCATTTAACTTCACCATACCACTGTCATTCAACCATTCTAGCTTATATGGTTTTGGGTGTTTGGTAGTTGGTAGCTTCAATTTCTCCATTAGCAAAGTGTTTGCTACATTAGTAAAACTTCCACTATCAACAAGCATATTACATAACTTGTTAGTAATCAAACAATAAGTATGAAACAAATTCTCACGTTACTGCCCATACTCATCTTATTTATTTTGCAAACTAAGTGTGCTTTGTACAACCAGATTTTCACCCTTAGCATATTCAATATCACTACAATCCTCTAAAGAAGGCATATCATCATCATCCTCGCTCTCACTTTTATATTCAATATTTCCATCTTTTATGATCATGACCTTTTTATTTGGACACTCTCGTGCCACATGTCCATGTCCTAGGCATTTGAAACACATAATACATATAGTTTGTGTTGGTTGATTCTATACCTTTCCCTTGTTGCCAAATTCAATTTTACTTTTTGTCTTATCCATTTTAGGCTTAACAATTGTTTTATCATCCTTTTTACTCCAATTCGATTTCCATGAAGATATGGAACCCTGATGCGTCCCACTAGTTATCTAATAACTAGGATTCGTAATAATCTATTGGGATTGTTGCCTAAGGATCTATCTAGTATAAACTGATAGGAATTAACAACATTAGTTATCTAACAACTAGCACCTCTAATTATCAAGGTTGAAATTGCAACACGCTTGAAGCAAATTCAAATTTTAGCTCTCACAAGAATTGAAGAAAATTCAATTAAGAATTTGAATTAAATCAATCAACTATTTTAATAATGATGTTTGATACAAGCATTTATAGACTTGTAATCCTAAACCTAAGCTTATTCTAAAAGAAACAACTCTTTAGGAATAAACAACTATACTCCTAATTAAATATAAATTCTAATTAGCAAAGAAAATATAAAGAAAATCCTAATTAAACTCACAATCAGATAGGAAATCATTATCGAGACACGAGCGTGTCAAAGAAGACACGGGCATGTTGTCATTATGAAAAACTGGCAGACTATTACATGACTTAGAACATGGTCTGGCCTTGATCATACACGGGCATGTTTTGACTATAATTTTGAGACAGAACTGTACACGGTCTGATGCACACGGGTGTGTCACTAGCCGTGTATACTTTTGGATATTTTAAGCTCCTTGAACACATGCGTGTCTGTGGCCTGTGTATCCTACTGGCCATTTTGGACACTCGACACATGGGTGTGTAGAATGTCATATGGGTGTGTATCGTATTAAACACAGCTAACTAAGTTGACTAACTTAGTTTCCACTAAATTGCTTCCATCTTATCCTCTATGCTCGAGATTATCTTGTACAAGACCTATGATGGCCTATTTTATCCTCTTAGCTCTTGATCTTGTAATAAGTCCTCCATCATAGCTCAAAGGATTCAAATTTGGTGTAGTGTCCCCATTGCCATATGCATAACTCCCCCCTTCCTTAAAAGGATTCGCCCTCAAATCTTCACCTTCAAAATTTAATGGAAGAAGGCCAAATATATTAAAGGTTGCAGAAACATTATACTCATATTGGAGATTTAATTTATAGGCATTGTCATTGACCCTGGCCATAACTTGAAATGGTCCATCTCCTCTAGGATGTAGCTTATATTTCCTTTGAGTAGGAAACCTCTCCTTGCGCAAATGCAACCAAACCGAATCTCCAGGCTCAAAAATCAACTGTTTATGTCCTTTATTCCTTTGATTTGCCACTTCTTGATTTCGCCTTTCAATATTTTACTTTACCTTTTCATGTAAATTGTGCACAAAATCTATCTTTCGAACACCATCTAAATTAACTTGCTCACTCACAGATAAAGGTGATAGATCCAATAGTGTGTTAAAACCATACACAATTTTAAAATGTGAATAATGTGTAGATGAATGCACAACCCTATTATATGCAAATTCTACATGAGGTAAAATCTCATGACAAGATTTCATATTCTTCTTAATTATAGCACGCATGAGTTGTCCTAATGTTCTATTCATAATTTTAGTTTGACCATCGGTTTGTGGATGATATGTAGTACTAAATAACAACTTAGTTCCCAATTTCACCCATAAAGTCTTCCAAAAGTAGGACAAAAAACTTAGTATCCCTATCACTCACAATAGTTTTAGGTATACCATACAAATGCACTATATTCTTAAAGAACAAATCAGCAATATGCGATGCATTATCAGTTTTATGACATGGAATAAAATGTGCCATCTTAGAAAACCTATCAATAACAACATATATGCTATTATGACCACGCCTAGTCCTAGGTAGTCCAAGTACAAAATTCATAGATATATCTACCCAAGGTGATTGTGGAACAGGCAATGGTGTATACAAACCATGTGGATGCACTTTAGACTTAGCTTGCAAACATGTAATGCAATTAGCACAATACTTAGATACATCAGATTTTATGTTAGGCCAAAAGAAATGCTCATGTAAAATAGCTATGCTAAAGTGTCCTATCAAACCTCCCTCATGTGCCTCCTTAATCAATAATAAACGCAATGAACATCTAGGCACACAAAGTTACTTTAAATGAAATAAATACCCATAATGTCTATAAAATTTGTCAAAGGCAATTATTTCACATGCATTACATGCATTGCTAAAATCAGGATCATGTGCATACAAGTCTTTAGTATGCTCAAAACTAAGTAATTTAGCATCCATAGTGTTAAGTAAAATGTACCTCCTTAACAATGCATCAACCATAATGTTTTCCTTACCTTGTTTGTATTTGATAACATAAGGGAAAGACTTAAGGAACTCACTCCACTTAGCATGTCTCTTGTTGAGCTTATTCTGTCCCTTCAAATGCTTCAAACTCTCATGATCGGTATGGATAAAAAACTCCTTAGACAATAGGTAATGTTGCCATGTTTCCAATGCCCTTATTAAGGCATACATCTCCTTGCCACTTAATTTCTCACTGAAATATACAATTGGTTTACCCTCTTATATTAAAACAGCTCCAATTCCTATGCCAGAAGCATCACATTCAATCTCAAATGTTTTATCAAAGTTAGGTAAAACAAGAATAGGTGTAGAAATTAATTTAGATTTCAGTATGTTAAAAGCATCCTCTTGTTCCTTTTCCCACCTAAATCCAACATTCTTTTTAATTACTTCTATCAAATGGGCAGCTATGCTAGAGAAATCACATATAAAATGTTGATAAAAATTAGCTAAGCCATGGAAACTACAAATATCCCTGACATTCCTAGGTGTAGACCAAGTTCCAATAGCCTTATTCTTATGATCTACCTCTATACCATGCTCACTAACAACATATCCTAAAAATATAACTTTAGGCATATAAAATGAACATTTAGCAAGCTTACCATATAACTTTTGTGATTATAAAACACTAAAAACTGATCTAACATGCATAACATGGTCCTCTAGTGATTTACTATAAATAAGTGTATCATCAAAATAAATAAAAATAAACTTACCTATAAAATCCCTAAAAACATGGTTCATTAAATGTATGAATGTATTAAGAGCATTAGTTAAACTAAATGGAATGGCTAACCACTCATATAATCCATATTTTGCTTTAAAGGCAGTTTTTCATTCATCACCAATTTTCATTCTAATTTGATGGTACCCAGTCATTAAATCAATTTTAAAAAATATACATGCACCATGTAACTCATCTAATATGTCATCTAAATGAGGTATAGGATGGTGATACTTTACAGTGATTTTATTGATGATATGACAGTCAGCACACATACGCCATGTTCCATCCTTTTTAGGCATAAGTAGCACGGGTACAGTACATGGGCTCATACTTTCTCTAATCAATCCTTTAGACATCAACTCATCCACTTGCCTTTGTAGTTCCTTTGTGTCTTCGGGATTACTCCTATAGGCTGGCCTATTCAAAATTTGTGATCCAGGAATAAAATAAATTTAATGTTCTATCCCTTTTAATGGTGGCAAACCATCGGGCATAGACTTAGGAAATAAATCCTTAAATTCCTACAACAACACTTTAAAAGAACTAGGTAGAGAAGAGAGAATTAGGTTAGCATCAAAAGCTAAACATGCACTCTTGAATACCAATAGTATCATAGGTTGATGCTTAGATAAGCCTTTCTAATCTCACCCTCTCTTGTAAAGAAATTGCCTTTTACCTCTTTTTTTACCACTCTTTGCTCACTATTCTCTCCTTTTGCATGCGCAATCTCACTATTTCTACTCTCTTTGTGCATCTCCTCTATTTTCTCTCCTTGTTCCTCTGTTTCCTCACACCTCTCTTGGCTTTTATCATAACTCTCCTTTTGCTGGTGTACCTTTTCTTTTTTATGTGCACTCTCACATTCACTCATAATTTTTTGATCCTCATACACTTCCTTAGGCGACATAGGTAACAAATTGATAGTACTACCATTCATTTTAAATGAATATTTGTTAGTAAAATCATCATGCATTACTCACCTATCATATTGCCATGGACATCCTAATAATATGTGACTAGCTTGCATAGGAACTATATCACATAATACCTCATCACAATAACGCCCAATAGAAAATGTAATCAATGCTTGCCTAGTGACCTTAATATTCCCACCTTCATTCAACTATTGTAATCTATAAGGTCTGAAATGTTTAGTTGTTTTAATTCCCAATTTATCAACTAAAGTAGCATTAATAACATTAGCACAACTTCCACCATCTATAATCATACTACACAATTTATCACGTATCATGCATCGAGTATAAAAGATATTTTCACGTTGTACCTCTTCCTCCTTAGCTTGCATATTTAAGGCACACCTAGTAACTAAAGTGTAAATTGGTCCTTATGGGGCTGATTCCTCCTCTACATTAGATGTGTCCTGTAATGCTAGCATGTCACTTAAGTCATCATCATCATCTTCCTCCTCACTCACCACCTCACCATTACGTAGGGTTATGATCTTGTCATTTGGACATTGTGCAGCCTTATGCCCATATCCTAAATATCTAAAGCACTGAATATTACTTAACTTACCTTTGGATTGTCATCCTTAGGTTATGTCTTTAATGTAGTAACATCCTTACTTTTACTTGGCTCAAATTTGCCCTTACTTGTACTAGTTTCTCCTCCCTTGTTCTTCCAATTCGATTTCCATATAGATGTGGGAGTTGAATTTGTCTTGGTTTTCACCTTCAATTGCTTTTCCACCTTGATTGCCATGTGTACCATGTCCTCCAAATCTACATAATGATGTAATTCAACAAGGTTAGCAATTTTATGATTCAAACCTGATAGAAATCGTGCCATGGTAGCCTCTCTATCCTCCTCAATGTTAACTTAAATTATGGCCATCTCCATCTCTTGGAAATACTCTTTAACAGTTTTAGAGTCTTAGTTCAACCTTTGTAACATGTTATACACTTCTCTATAATAGTGTTGAGATACAAATCTCTTCTTTATTATGGTTTTCATCTCAAACCATGATGTACTTGGTCCTTCTCCACTTCTATGCCTAATGGAGGTGAATTGATCCCACCATACACTAGCATAGTTAGTGGACTCCATGGTGGCCAATTTTACCTTTTTTTCTTCGGTATAATTATGGCACTCGAACACCCTTTCAACTTTTTTTCCCACTCTAAATACGCCTCTGGATCACTCTTCCGTTGGAAAGCTAGAATTTCATCTTGATTGATCCCAAGTTTTCATCTTTGGTCTTGCCCTTGTTGGCACGTGTCGATCCATCTTCGGTTGCCTCCTCTTCTAGTTCATTAAAGGGAATGCGTTGGGTCTCCCTTGCTCGGATAGAGGTAACTATCTTTAACCTTTCCAAATGTTCTTGGACCTTTTGATTATCACTCCTCATATCCTCTTGTTGAGCCAACATCTTTTGTAACATTGCTTGTATTACATCCAATGTAAGCTTCTCCTTTATATCCATGATGTAAATCTAAAACAGAAAATAAAAGAAAAATTTCTATCCTAACACTCCCTTACATTTTTCTTTCAATTAATTATAAACTCTCTAATGCACTCACAACTGAACACACACAAAGAATTTCCTTTCGAGTTCTTAATTGAGCTAAACTCTTACTACTTCTAAGAGAATCACAAATCAAACTAGATAACTAAAGCTATTAGTGAAAAATAAGCTAAGAGACGTAAGTGTGGGGCTATTTTGGGTGATTTCAGGTATGTTTAAAATTTGGGGTTAATTTATGCACGAATTTTGGGTATTTAATGGGTAGAAAGAAGGGTTTAAAGATGTAGAATAATGTAGGGTAGGTAGACAAAGAAAAACAAGTAGAAAATATGCAAATTGATGAGTTTTCGAATGGTGATATGCTTACCCACGAATTTTGTTGATGCAATGGATGATGATCAATATGACTTCCTTCAATTTCATTAAGGCCGAATCACTTAATGTAATTTTTGATGTAGAATGAACTTTGAATAATTTTTTTTATCAATAAACAAATACTACGCTAGGGATACATAGCTTACACTAGAGCATCCCACTAGTTATCTAACAACTAGGATCCATAACAATGTATTAGGATCGTTGTCCAAGGATCTATCTAGTATAAACTGATAGGAATTAGCAATACTAGTTATCTAACAACTAGCACCTCTAATTATCAGGGTTGAAATTGCAACACGCTCGAAGCAAATTCAGATTTTATCTCTCCCAAGAACTCAAGAAAATTCAATTAAGAATTTGAAGCAAATCAATCAACTATTTTAATAATGATGTTTGATACAAGTATTTATAAACTTGTAATCCTAAACCTAAACTTATTCTGAAAGAAACAACTCTTTAGGAATAAACAACTATACTCCTAATTAAATACAAATTCTAATTAGTAAATAAAACATAAATAAAATCCTAATTAAACTCAAAATCGGATAGGAAATCATTATCGAGACATGGGCATGTCAAAGAAGACATGGGCTTGTTGTCATTGTGAAAAACTGGCAGACTGTTACATGACTTGGAACACGGTCTAGCCTTGATCATACACGGGCATGTTTCGACTATAATTTTAAAATAGAACTTTACACGGTCTAATGCATATGGGCGTGTCGCTGGCCGTGTATCCTTCTAGACATTTTAAGCTCCTTGAACACGGGCGTGTCTGTGGCCCATGTATCCTACTGAATATTTTGGATACTCGACACACGGGCATGTTGAATGTCATGCAGGCATGTATCATCTTGAATACAGCTAACTAAGTTGACTAACTTAGTTTCTACCAAATTGCTTCCATTTTGTCCGCTATGCTCGAGATTCTCTTGTACAAGACCTATGATGGCCTCTTTCATCCTTTTAGCTCTTGATCTTGTGATAGGTCCTCCACCATAGCTAAAAGGATTCAAATTTGGTGTAGTGTCCCTATTGCTATATACATCAAACTTGAATAAGGTTTAGAATCATACCTTCAACTTTTCCCTTCGAGCTACCTTTCAATCTTTATAGCTAAACTCACCATATTTCAATCTCCATATAATGTTGCAGATCTATAATATCAATGATGTTCTTGTTTAACCCTCTCAAAAATCGAGCCATGGTAGCCTCATGGTCCTCCTCAACATTTACTCTAATCATGGTCATCTCCATTTCTTTATAATACTCTTGCACACTCATAGAGCCTTGTGTTAAGGTTTGCAGCCTTTGATGCAATTCTCTATAGTAATGGCTAGGTACAAATCTCTTTATCAGGATTTGCTTTATTTCTCTCCATGTCTCCATGTGTCTTTCTCCATTTCTATGCCTTGTCTTGCACAATTGATCCCACCAAAAAATAGCATAATCATAAAATTCAACAGCAGCTAATTTTACCTTTTTCTCTTCAAAATAGTTGTGGCATTCAAAAATCAACTCCACTTTTCGTTCCCACTCCAAATAGGCATTAAGATTGTTCTTGCCTTGAAATGAAGGAATTTTCATTTTGATGTTGCCAAGGTTCTTATCTACATCATCCATATGCCCTCTTCTTGTATGCCTTATAGGATTGATGTTTTGACCAATTAGAGTGATTCGGTTATCTTCCATATCATCTCCACCACCGTAATCTTCATGAAGAAAAGCCAGTTGTCTCCTTTGTCTTAGTTTACTTTACCATATATTGATGGCATTATTATGCTTTTTAAGATGATCTTCAACATCTCTAATCATCCTAAATCTTCTATCAAATTGCTGTTGCATTGCTTGTATCACCTGGTCATTTGAAGATAATGCTATTTCTTTGTCTTTATTAGACACGTTTAAAACCTAAAGTTTCAAAATTAGAGAAAGAAAATCTCACAACACTCCCTTATATGTTTCACTCAAAATTGATACACTCCACTCGTGTTTATACTCAATTTTAGCTTTTCTCTATGCTCCGCTCACCACTCTTGCCTTTTACCACTCACATTTTATCTTTTGGGTTCTTAGATAAACTAAGGTACTCAAACAAACAAATTTAAAAAATGCAGCAATTCAATGAAGTGAAAATTGGGCGGGTTTTACAAAACAAATGAAAAGCTAGGCCAAAGTTTTAGAACTGGTTACAATTTAATTCAAGAAATGAAAATTTCAATTTGTATCCCAACAAAACAATTTTTGTTTTTTTAATATAAATGTACTAATAACACAAGAATAATAACTAATTTTTTTTGGTAATTAAAACAAAAGTTTGATCGGATGTTTAACATAAGAACATTGGGATGAAGATAGAACAAAAAATATAAATATAAATATAATTGAAATTAAGGATAAAAAATGATGGAAATCATCAATTTAGCAACCATATACCTCAATAAATAAAGAGCTATGATACATATGGAATGCAAATTAACACCCTCTAACAATAATGTCATAGGTTGGAACTTTCAAGAATGAAGAATGAATAACTATTCTAACCACTTTACTAATGAAGTTTGATAAAATTAATTAGAATAGCACTTTAATTTATTTAGAACGCCATAAATAAGGTTGATAAGTTAAAAGAAAAATAAAGATTTTAGATTTTGAACGCCATATGCTAAAATTAGCTTGATTAGTTCCAAATTTCCAATAAGAACTTAAAAGCAAAACACTCACAAGTGTATTCTAAAATTTTCATTAAAATTGTAGATGTGTTTACAAGAAAGTAGCCTTGTTTATATAGTGTTCTAGGCTAGAGCTGGAGTGATATACACATTAGTAATTTTGTAACTTGTTTAATGAATATCAACCCCATTACTAGTCATTTACAACCCCATTTATTGTATGTTACAGGCCCTCTATCACATTAATGTATTAAATGCATTAACTTCTCATTATCTCTCTTGTAACTCTCAAATAAAATAAAATAAAATAAGATCAAATAAAAATCTAGTTTTAATAGACTGAAATAGAATAAATGTTCAATTTGCAAGCCCAACACAACCAAAACCCAAATTAACATAAAATAAGCCCACAAATCTTATTATGGCTGAATGGTCTTTTATTCATCAAAATGGGCTACATAGTTCACTCTAATATAGGTGGAATTTTTTTTATATAATTTGGGCTTGCTTAGATCATGTTAACCATTTTAGTCTTTTTTTGAATTTTAAGATTCTTGGCCCAATTTTGGCTATCTTCGTTCTTCCAAATCTAGACCATTAAAGTGGTTAAGGCCTCTTTCATCCTTTTAGCTCTAGATCTTATCATTGAACCTCTATGTATGGTTAATGGATCCTTGGTTTGCTGGTTCATATCACTCTATCATTTTGGAGATTTAAAACTACACTAAATAGCTATATTTGGACTAGTTTTAGGTATTTTTTAGCATTAGAGTGCGGCTTGTGGAGATCTAAAAGATACACAAGCCACTTACTCTACCATTTTCACTTGGTATTTTAGATCCCAACCAACCAAAATCAACTTCATTTTAGCGAAAACACATTTAAAAGGTAATAAACCTTACATTTGCACATCATTTTTCTTAAATCCGAGCGAGGATAACTTATGTAGACCATTAAGAAGTCTTCTTCTCCATCGCAATTTCTACAAAATGGGTTTAGCTCAAAAACACCATTATGAGGACCAAATACAACATTTTGCACGTTTATTTTATTGTTCTGTATTTCTTCTTCTTCAAATTCTACTCTCCCAAAATCTCAAAATGCTAGTAAATAGTGAGATTGTGATGTGATTATGCTTGTGTGGTGAAGTTTGGCCTCCCTGCGTACTGTTTGTTTTAACTATATTGTTTGATTATTTTGTTTGCATTTGTGCATATTTCTAGTTGCGAAGGTCATTATTTGAAAATTACATCCTTTTTTTGTAAATTCATATTTCATGACTCTTTATTGCATTGTTGGGGGTAAAATCAGGATTTTTATGACGAAAGCTACATTTTTGTCGTGGTTTATATGAAATCAATTTCTTGGTGTAAAGTTGTTATTTTTAGCACAAAGCCACCATTTTTGCATTAAAATTGACATTTTCCATCATTTTTAGCCTAAAAAATCATATTTTTATGTCTTTTGTTAAAAATTTCATTTTAACATCCAAATCGTATTTTTACTATTTCATGATTCAAACTTGCACTTTTAACTCATTTCTTGCATCAAAATAGCATTTTGCCCTTATCTTTGATCTAAAAATTTTATTTCTAAATTATTTTTAAACGATTGCATATTTTATTGCCAAAATTACATTCTTACCATTTTTAATCTTGTAAAATCCCTTTTACTTCATATTTTACATTAAAGATGCAACTTTCATGTAAAACCTACATTGGATCAAAACTTTTATTGCTCACATAAAAATTGCATCTTGAGCTAGAAACATCCCTAAGATTGTCCTATGAAGATGAAGTCGATGTCTTTCATTATTTATGGCTCTATCATCATATTAATCTTTTAGGTAATTTACTAAAACTGCTCTGAGGTTTGGCCAAGCCAACTAGTCCGTCCTTATATTTTCAAAAGTTAACTAATAACCCTCTCAGGTTTAATTTTACTAATTATTTCTCCCTTTCACTAACTAAATATCCCCTCAGGTTTGATATTATTGTAAACCTAAGGGGGTATTTAGTTATATCTTTATCATCATATTAATCTTTTGGGTAATTTACTAACACCCCCATGAGGTTTGACCAAACCCACTAGTTCGTCCTTATATTTTCAAAAGTCAACTAATAGCTTTGATTTTACTAACTATTTCCCCTTTCAATAACTAAATAACCCCTCAGGTATGATATTTTTATGGTAAACCTAAGGAGGTATTATAGGCGGCAGGGTTCAGCGCGTGCCTAAGTCTTAGGCGACTACGACACTGTGCGAACTTAGGGCCCACTAAAAATACAATCACGAGCCTTTTGGGCCTAGATCAAAGAACGGAATCGCCATCAGGATGAGATCCGGCACACTTATACAATAACTAAATCCTATGGAGGGAGCTAAGCAACTGTCCTCAGAGATTGGGTTAGGAAATTGGGTATGAACTTTTGCAATGCCCACCCGACCTTTTGATCGGCCTCCGTTTGTGTTTCATATTTTATTATTTAATTGTTTCTTTATCAATATGCAAATTGCAATTGCCTCCAAAAAAGTTCTAATTTTTACATTAGGTCCAAGTTTGTTAATTAGTCCATTTTACATGTAATTAAATTTGATCCATAACATATATCCATCATATTCAACTTTCATCCACAAATAATACATAAATTAAATAGAAAATTAAAAAAATGCATGCAAAGAAATGGAGGGAGGAGAAAATATTACAATCCTATTTGGCACGCAGAAATTATCAGAAAATGGCATGATATATAAATTTCAAATAGATCTAAAATTCAGTGATCAATGGGCCACTGATTATTCAAGCCTGTAGGGAATTTTAATAAGACCTCCCAAAGAAATAACTTATAAAAAATAAGCAAAGTCAATAACTAAATAAAAGAGGAATAAGAAAATAACTCAAAGATTAGAATATAACAAATTCATTTTAGGGCTTAATTGAACCTAAAGCATTAATGAAAATAAATAAATAAAACTTACCATGCCATAAGGCCCTCCTCAATACATTGAGGTGAATCTAACCTTTGCCTTAGAATACTGAGGCGTCACCTCTATGAAGAGGCATCGCCTCAGTAGATCTTTGATACATACAAGGTAGGCATTAAAAGAATAAAACCCTAATTACTCAGTGCAAACCTAACAGCTGATAGACACAAACCATATTCAAAATAAAAAAATAGAAACCTAATTCTAATTAACCTAAATCATATGTATATGATTCATGAATTAGCTGAAATTCATTAACCACATTTGACCAATCATATTAACTAATGAAAGACCATAAGCCACATTTAATTCACAAAGGAAACATAACAAAAAGATTTATAAATTATAGGCTAAGAGATCAACCACAATTAGTAACTTCTAAATGGAGCAATAGAAATAAATTCATTATAAATTATTTTCCACTATTATGAATCACGCGAGTATATAAAAAATGGTACAAAGAAAAAAAAGTTTGTAAGAAAAATCCTATTGTTATGGCACTGATGTCAGTTCCCTATCTAAGCCCTTAGAGTTTGAACGCCTTTGATAGAACTTTAGAGGCTACAGACAATAAAACATCAGGTTTTATAGCCTCCCTCGGAAGTCAAGGCAGTAGCCCACATGTGAATTATTTCACCTTTTTCACCACTTTTCTTTCCTCTCTTTTTTCCCTTTTTTTTGTAGCTCAACTGTTGTGTTTTTCCTTTTTTTCCTTTCTTTTCCAATTCCCGCTCCTCCCCTTTCTTTTCTTTCTTCCTCTATTCTTATCCTTCCATTCCCCCTCTCTTCAGCCCCTATAATCATATTTATTATGTTCCAAAAGATTGTGGTTTATAGACTGTTGGGAGTTGAGAGATTTATGCCACATTCAAAATTGACGTTATATTCTTTTTGCAACAGAATGTACTAAAATGTCACCTCATCAAAGAGGTGGCACCTCAGTGACTAAGGCATCACCTTAGTAGTTAAAGAACGACGAGCTTCTGAATTTTGGGCTTGATTGGGCTAATGGGCTTATAAACTTCCTCAGGTGGGCCAAGGTACTAGAATTTGAACTGTGAGCTTTATTTCTCATTATTAGGCTTTACTCGTGGGCTTAGGCTGAGATATGTGCCAACAATTTGCCCTTTTATTTTTTTGAAAACTGCTTAGAATTATCTGAAATTCAGTTTTTTTAAAAAAATATGAATGCAATAAATAATCAAAGGATATTCTTCAATCCTGTGACTCCATTCTTTAGATTTTATTGTCTGACTATCTGATTCTTATACCGTCTTCCTTAAAGTTTAAATTCAAGAGGTCCTTTTTTCCATACTGTCATCTTCGGGGTACAACCTAGGAGGTTTTTTCTAATTATTTTTATCGTCTACTGTGATGTTCAAAATCAAGAGGATCTACTTCATTATGTGTCATCATCCTTGAGGCATAACTCGAGAGGTCTAATTTTTGGAAGGTCTACATCTTCGCTTATCATTACCTATAGGGCTGTAAATGAATAGAGCTGGTCATGAGCTATTCGAAGCTCGATTCAAAAAAGCTCATTTGAGCTCATTTATTAAGTTAAACGAGTCGAGTCCGAGCTTCATTTTGAGGCTCGTAAGCTAAACAAGTTGAATCTGAGCTTTATAATATTCAGCTTGTTTAAGCTCGCAAACAAACTCGTTAGTAGGCTCGTGAAACATGTTCACGATCAAGCTCGTTAGTAAGCTCATGAATTATGTTCACGAACATGCTCATGAAAACATATTTATGAACATGCTAGTGAAACATATTCACAAACAGGATCGTGAAAGCATGTTCATGAATAGGCTCGTGAAAGCATGTTCACGAACAGGCTCGTGAAACATATTCGCGAACAGGCTCGTTAAGTAAGCTCATGAACAGACTCGTTATACATGTTTGTAAACATGCTCATTACATATGTTCATGAGCAGAATTATAAGTAGGCTCGTTACATATGATCATGAACATGCTTTTGAATAGACTCATTTAATAGGTTTATGTACAATTCATGAATAAACTCATGAATAAGCTCATTTACTAGTTAGTTAATATAAATATTAGTATTAAGTAATGGTATTAAATAGATATACTTTAAATTATAATCACAATCACAAGAGATCTAATTAATTCATTTATCTCTAAATATGAATCAATTAAATTTGTATTTATAAATCCATTAGATTCACCATTTCTCAATATGTAAATCTAATCAAGTTCAAACTATTGGTAGCCAAATAATAATAAGCATAAGGCACAATAAATACAATAAACATTAAAATTAATTGGTAAATGAATCAAATGTCTAAATCAAGTGAGATTTATAATCCTTAACAATTAGAGATTTAGCCTAAAATGGCAAGAATCAACCAATTCATTAAATTCATTCCTCTTCCTCTTCTTCTTCGTCTTCCTTCTTTGATCTCTAAACTTTTTTTCTTCTTTTTCAAGTCTCTAGAATTCCCCTCCCATGCATGTGGTGTGTTTTTTTCTATCATTCTAGAATAGCCCCTAAATAGCCCCCTAGATTTGCCTTCACATGGTCCCAATTAACAACTCAGCAACAGAAATCGAGCTAGTGGTGCTCGCCAGTAGGTTAAGGCAGTGACGCTCATACACGAACACCAGTAACTGGCAATCATCAGGTAGTGCTTATAGCCATGATTGCCAGAGACTGGTGATTCCACTCCTTAACTTCTCTTGCTTCCTTTAAGACTTGATCCCTACAAATCATTTATCAACAAAACATGAGATCAAAACACCTAAACCACCCTATTTTATCACCTAAATGAACACTTAATGCACCCTAAAACTAATGTAAATTTCACATAATCAAATATCTCCACACTTGAACTCTTACTTGTCCTCAAGCAAGCTATCAAGGACAATTCATTAACACTGAGAATTACATATATTGGTAACTTCACTCAAACGTGCACCTAATCTTTACATAATGCAAAGCTCATACTTTAAAAGCAAAATCTATAATTTGAGGTGAGAAGACCATAATTACCAAGTGAATATCTAATTTGCCAAATTGAAATAATGACTTCTATAAGCTAAAATCGAGAAAGATACCAACAAAATTAAAATAATGCACTTATGGAAAACTTCAAAGCCTAACACTTAAGAGATATAACTTGTGAGTGTGTTTTATGCTCCATCTCGCTTCTTGATTGGTGAGTGTGTTTTACGCTTCATCTCACCTTCATTCAAGATTTTTCTTTTTTTTCTTTAATAGGGCATCTTAATTCCACAAATTTACCACAAATTCATTTATCTAATTTTGAACATCTTTCTCAGATTTTAACTTGCAAAAATCACTCTTTCTCTGGACAAGAAAAGCATTAAGTTCATTAAAGCTTACAAAATTCTCAACCTTAAACTATCGATTAACTTAAGAAGCGAAACTAAATATTTAATAAAAATTATAATGCATGATTAAGCAAAGTAATTCCTATATATATAGCTCAAGGTGTAGATGAATTTATAAAAATTCAAGACACGAGGCATTGATTTGATTATGTTCCTACTAAATGCATGCAATTATGTCATGAAATATGCAAATGTTCCACAATTACACCTAAACTATGCCTAAACTAAATGGCATGCATATGCAACCAGGACATACACCCCCCACACTTAAAGACCATATTGACCTCAATATAAAGGCGTAATTAAGAAAATGCAACACTAAAGAAAAAAATAAAAAAGATAATGCATGGAAAAGAAAGCAAAATATAAAATGAAATAAGTAAGGTGGTTAGGACTTCTCTTATGCGGGTGAATTGGGAGGAGAAGGAGTAGGCGAGGGAACTTGATAGTTGAAAAGCTTGATAAAATGGTGGAGCTTAAAGTTAGTATAGTGTTGCTCACATTGAAGGTGCTTGACTTCCTCCATAAGATCATCATATTTTTCTTCCATTTGTTGCTTGAGGGGGGGAGGAATACTCGTTGAGGCATCCAAGGGGGATTGCTTTAATCGGTAGCATCTCCGTTTGGTAGGTTCACACAGCTCATTGGATGAAGTAATAATGTCAGCTCGAAATAAGAATTGCTTGTTGATCAAACCAGCTTCGAGGCATTCCATTTTCATAATCTAAGGATTAAAGACCTGAAAATGGAGTGCCAAGCCAGTGACAATGTGTCCCATGGCGAGTGAAGTCTTAGAAGATTGCACTACCTGCCAAAGTTTGTGGAAAATAAAGTATGCGATGGAAATTCGTGTATTTGTGTGCATACACCATAGCATCAAAAGCTCTTGATGGAAAATTTTATTGCTCTCGGTCTTGCCAAAAATGGCATGATGCATAAACTTGTGCATGATCAAATAAGTAGGATTCACAATTAACCTATTGAAACTTGTTTGATTGTCTTTTAAAACATCACCACTCAAGATTAAATCCCAAAATTCTTTAGCATTAAATTTGGACGGAGGATCATATACACCACGTTTGGGAAAGCCAAACAGTTTAAATATAACCTCATAATCTAATTGGTATATGGTTCCTCCCAATTTAAAAGAAAATTTTTTATGGCTATCATCAACAAGTGTGAGGGTGGTGAAAAATTCAACAATCGATTCCCCATATGTGTGAAATGGCAATGACACAAATTTCACCCAACCTTGTCTACCACATAATTTATCAATTTCATGCTTAAGGTGCAAAGTGTGTAGGATATTGTCATTAAAATATTTATAAATAGTGACAGGTTTTTTGCAGATGACATTGTACCTTACACCTTTCATGGGTATGTATATGGGGAATAAAGCACCGTAGTCGGCAAAAATGTCATGCAATTCAAATTCATCTTCCTCCTCTTCCTCTTGCACAACATGTTTACCTCTTTGAGCTTTGTTCTTGAATCTTGGCATGATGATTGAGAAAAGGAAGAGGGAAATAGATAATGTGAGAGAGATGAAAGATTGGGAGAAGAGAAGAAGAAAAAAAATAGAGGAGAAAAGAAAGTGGGGCTTGTGATCGAATTAGGAAAAGGGGAAAAGGGAGGAAGAAGAAAGGGGAGAAAGATTGCCAGTAGCTGGCGAGTGCTAGGCTGGGAGGGCAGGCGGAGCAGCCGGTGATTGCTAGGCACTGGCAAGTGCATCAGTCTAATTACAAAGATGCGCCTGCCAGCTGAATATGGTGAGCGCTAGGTTGGGAGGGCAGGTGGGGGACCTGGCGATTGCTAGATAATGGCGATTACCAGATTGAGCTTGCAGGCGCCATATGAAGCGCTCGCCAGAGCCTGGCGAGCTCCATAATATCATAGTACTATTATTTTTTACTAACATCTCTTAGTATTATTATTTTTACTGACCACACGTATGAATATCATACTACTATTGCACCAAAATTATACTAATAACACCGTGCTAACACCACATATGATTTTAGTATAAATTGAAGGGTGAGTTATGTGAGTTCACTCATATAGCCATATTTATTTGATGTTAATTATTTTTATAATTTGGAGGAGTTTTTTATGATTAAACTATAGTAATATTCATATTTTTAAAGTACTATTATTAATTGTATTAAATAATTTTAAATCATAAAATACAATTTTATATTATGTAATTATAGTTTAAGGTTATAATTAAATTCAATTTCTAATTACAAAACGACATAATTTAACCTTAAAACTAAGTAGCTTCGCATTTGACCCTAAATGAAATACTATAGTTAAATTCACAAAAGAATAATTTAAGTACATAACTATTGCATCGTAATTATACTAATAAAACCGTGCACCGTAATTATACTAATAACACCGTGCTAACACCACATTTGATTTTAGTATAAATTGAAGGGTGAG